>JASAMX010027202.1:0-47290 GCA_030248175.1 Microlaimidae sp. YZB2_3
ATAATAGTAATAAATAGTAAAAATAGTAATAGATAGTAACAGTAATAGTAATAATAGTAATATAAATAATAGTAATAGTAATAACAGTAATAATAGTAAAAGTAATAATAGTAAAAATAATAATAGTAATAGTAAGAATAATAAGGATTAAATCTAAGGAAGGCCCATTGGGCCCGCTTTAGTAATAGCAATATTAGTAAAAATAACGTTTGGATAAATGACATGGAAACTTAAACCGCTCAAAAATAATTTACTTTAACAATTTATTTATGTTTTCAGGCCAGATTTTTTAAAAGATAAGATAATGTTTATTTCATCAAAGATATTGTGGTTAAATTATATCTGGCTGACACTGAAAATCAGAATACAGACATGAGGGGACCAATTAAAATTGTGCGGTATTGACTTTCTTTAAAAAACAAATAAGAAAGCAGAATTTTTTTTAATCAAATTTAATTAAAAATATAAAAATAGACGTTCTCCTATAAGATCAAAATAGAAATGAGAGGACAAAAGGAGGGCCCATTGGACCCACTCGTCTCTAGTTAGTAATAATAATTTTGTTCAAAAAAATATAATGATAGAAAAATAAGACACTTAGAACAACTCAAATTCAAAGGCACAATTCAAACGGTAGTTTGAAGGTATCATTAATCTAACCATTAACAGGGTACTTTTAAAATAAAACCAACTCGTAGTTTTTTGCAGGTAAATTTTTTTTTAGTGTCTCGTTTTTGTGTTATTTGCTCTTATACGGTTATCACCAATAATATTATGATAATGATATGAAAATAAAAACTGTTAGGAAATTTTTTTAATGCGTAATTTTTATTCAAAACATGTTTCAGAATACAACGTAAAACCATGCTTTATGGTTTTACTAAAAAACAAAAAAAAACTTGAAAATATAATTTTAGAGTTATTTTGTTACTTTGAACACAACCTTTAATTATCACACCTTAATATGGTAAAAAAGAACATTATTTGACCAATGAATGTGTAAATGCGTACTGCCTAACGTGTAGCAGGATTTCTTGCCCATGTTTTGCCATTTCAACGATTGACTCAGCTTTGAAAAACACTGCACTACAGTGTTAAATTCAAACGCAAAATGCATAATGTGCTAATAAAATGCCACAAAACGGTGGAATAAAAAAAACTAAATATATAACCAAAACTTAAGGAAACTTTTGTTTGCGTTAAAATGGCAATAATCCAGGAAAAAATGTTGAAAGAAAAATTAATAAACATAATGTATAAACTTACATCAGGTAGATCCGAAATAAAGTTATGCGCATTTGATTTTTTACACGCTTCTTTAATTTCCTCCTCACCAACCTTTCTTTCATTGTCTCCATACGCGATGTTTTCAGCTAAATTTATATACTTTTGTATTATTGTTATTTTTATAATCAACTCAAAAAAAGAAAAGACTAATTTTTCACCGACCTAGTGATTTGTCACTTATCTGCGGAAAAATTGCTTGCTCGAATGTAAAAAAATAATCTATGAATAACATGTGATGATTAAAAATAAATAACATATAAACTACAAAGTTCATATCAATAAATAACAAGAAAATTCAATTTATTAAATGCAATATTGACGTATTGCAATAATTCAACGAATTTCAAAACTGGTTGCAATCAATAAAAAATATTAGCGCTTGCTTACATACTAAAAAATATACAAAAAAATTGTATCAAAAATATATAGCATAATAATAAAGGGAAAATATGTGACTCCATATATTGCTCAGACACATTGACTGCTCTAAATAAGGCGCGCTCTAATTAAAGCGCGCTTTCTTAAAAGGGCGCGCCCTTAAGAGCTATTACACGCCCTAGTAAGAACCCCACTTTCAGAAACGAGGCTTTACTTAGCACATCCGATTGCTTTAATAAGAGCGCGCTTTTATTAGGGTGCGCCCTACTTAGAGCATTCATTTTTCTGAGCAATATATGAAGTCACATATTTTTCCTTTATTATTATGTCATATATTTTTGATTGTAGGTATATCACATTATTCAAACTGGAAAGTATTTCAAAGAATTTAAAGAAACTATGATATTGATTTAAATTACTTAAATACTAAAATAATGAAGAATAATTAAAAAAAGCCAAAAAACTTACCAATTGTTCTATCAAATAGGACAGGCTCCTGAGAAACCAAACCTAGTTGGGCTCTTAACCACGCTGGTTGGGTTTCTGTGGTTTCCGTATGGTCAACCAACTATAAAAAAGTAATAGGTTAAATTGTGTAATTTTTTTAAATTGCTTGAAGAAATATGTGTTTTTGTAGTGTTGCCATGAAAAGTTAATTTGTGTTTGAGCATATATTTTCATAAAGTCAAACATATTAGCCACAGAGGTGTAAGGAAATATTTGGAGACCCCATTTGGACTAAATCAAAAGATAAAAGAAAATAAACAAAACGAGACAAAGCTTATGTTACAAGTAACCTAATGTGTAACACAAAATTTACAATGTTTACACAAAATTTGTCGAAAAAAATGTACAAAATAAATATATTTTAGCAGATTATTGTTACAAAAGCTTTTTATTTTTATTCAAAATAATGAAAAATTTCGAAATTCAACACAAAAAGTTTTTATGACCTGTACACAAAAGTAATATCTGCCTTTACAGAAATTATACAATGATCCATTTCCTCTCAACTTCGTTTTTAAAATTAATATTACTGGTGTTTTAAATTTCTATATTTTTTAAACAATCATATATTTAATTTACAATATTAAAAAATAATATTGTCAATTTTTACTTTGAATTTAAAAAAAAAACAAAATCAAAAAAAATAAATATTAACAATTACCTTTGCTCACCAAGACGTAATTTGACTATAGTGTTTTATTTGGGCTTTAGCGTAATTAATTAATCAAAAAATACGAGCTTTATATTATGTTACCAATTTTCCTTCAATAGGGTCATAGAAGCGTAACAGCAGCTGGATAATTGTGGACTTGCCGCAACCACTTTGACCAACTAAAGCCAAGGTTTGTCCGGGTTCCAGTTGCAAATTGAGACCCTGGAGCACAGGAACTGTATCGCGCATAGGGTAATGAAATTTCACCTCCTTCGTTTCCACACGACCGCTAAATTCCTAAAAAAACTAACAAAATTTCCTTTCAATAATAATATTAAATATTTCACCAGTTCATTTAACTAAACAAACAGTTTTATTAATTTTAAAATTAGGTGCATTTTTTTCAAAACCATTTTTTAATTATTTCGTTTCTGCACCAGGTTTCCCGGTCCTATTTGAGCAAAAAATTTGGACTAGTCTAAGGTGAACATATTTGGCTAGAAGAAATTAGCATATGGTTTTCGCAGTTGCTCACTGAATAAAAATTTAGAACTTATGATAATGTTTTTTATAAGGTGAACTAATTACACAACAAATTTGTAGTTTTTTTCCAGTCCGATGAAATGGTAATTAAAAACTGATAATCACAGTAATTTTTGACAATCGCGAAATTGCCACTTTTTCAAATCTATAGATGTTTTTTACACATTTAATTATAACTTTCTAATTTAAAAGTGCCGATTTTGCGATTGTTACAGATTGCTGCCAAGTGAATATAAATTTTTCAATTACCATTGTATCAAACTAATAAGAATTATAACTTTGTTTGGTAATTAGTTCACAGTGTAAAAAATTATTATCATATAAATTTATTAGTCTTTTATTACATATCGACATTTTTTTTATTTAAATAGCAACGGTACAGGCCAGATGCCAAGATTTAAGGTCGGTGGAATCGAAGGAACTTGGAGCTAGAACATAAAGCCAAAAAAAGGGAATGAGGAGATGTAAGTGGGAAACTTGGTGGAACCGTAAGTTGGAAATTTGGAGCCGAAAATAAAAATCACTAAAACGTTTACCAAAGCCTAACCGAAGGATAATTCTAAGCCCAAACCTATTTTTTTTAAAGCCCGAATTCCCATTGTTCGTGGCTCAAGTTTTGCAAAATTTTCGATGGCTCCAAGATCATTGCTTATGGCTCTAGAGACCACCTACCGATGCTAATTTCCTATAGTCCACACATGTCCACCTCAAAATAGTGAAGATCATTTCTGTTTAAACATATGCCCGCGTTATAATCGTCCCTTTTTTCTGTCCTGTTTTTAGAGCATTTTTTAACACCAGTAAACGATCAACGAAGGAAATATAACAATTTCAAATAAATCACCGCTGGCGATCCAGGGTAATGCGTAATGAGCCCAATGCAGTAAGATACTTTCAACTTGAAGAACCGCCTCTTCAATCTATCTATTTAACTGTCACGTCTACTAATAAAAACGTTTTATTAAACACGTTTTGTTCAAGTAATACAAGATATTTAAGTGCAATCCATATCAATTGCTTTTATTCTCTAACACTATACAAGCTCCAACAAAACCTCGGTTGAAAATTTCCCAAGTCAACTGCTAAGATATTATGTATTGTTAATCTAAAAATGTTTTATGCGTCTGTGAGTTGTTTATAATATAAAAAAATACAAAAAATATCGTAGGAAATTACCGGTTTTTTCCCAGAAGTATCTGTATAATCTATAAGCGGTTTTCTGTCGATGAGGAAAAAAATTTCATTGGCAGCAGCTCTTGCTTTTCCGTAGTCCGGGACGAAAGAAGCTGCCTGTCCAGCCGCCATAGCACTGAATATCACACACCCAAATACTCTGAAAAGGTGTTTTTTTAACGAATTTGACTTTTCTTGGAATTTTAAAAACCTGGATGCACTTAGACGTAATTATTGGTGTACTGCAAATATTATTTATATAAATATAATTAATTAGTATAAATAAATTAGTTTATTATACTAAAATTTTGATTTTTGTTTGTTTGTAGAAATACAGATTAAAAGCAACAGCTTTTGCTTCTGATTTTGACTACACTTTAAATATTTAAAAGTTTTTCCAAGATTTGCAAATTTACATTAAAAAATGATGATTATGGGAAAATGCACATTTAATTTTCTCTTGATATTATGTATGTATAATGGTAAAAATTATTATTAATATTACCGACGTATTTCGTTATATATTTAAAAAACAATTCAATCACCTCATGACACCATTAAAGTCCATTTCTTTTTCTTGCACTAAATATCCGCCATAGTAAAAAGTAGCTGCATAGGCAAAAAATATGATGGCCTGCGATAGACCAAAAGTAAACCCGTTTATTACTGCTTTTTGAAGTTCTTTTTTGTGAGGTGCCATTACCTAAAAAAATGTTAAAAAGTAAATTGGTTAATTTACATTGGGATTTTTATCACTGTTTAGACGCGGAACGTTTTTCCGCCCAGTATATAAAGGACAGAACGGTTGAGGGCATACATGAGCAAGTTGGTCCGGAGTGGGGGGGGGGGGGGGGTTAAAATCCGAGAAACGCAAAATACCCATGTCGTTTTTTTCTGAAGAGCATTTTACCCATATTGTTTTTCGATTTTGAAGGAAAAATAGGTAAAAAACTCTAATTTTAGGTCATAAAGCCTTTTTTTTTGCATTTTTGAGCTTTTTATTGCTTAAAACATTTGTTTTGCCCTTAAAACCTAAGTTTGGAGGCAGTTAGAAGTCATTTTAAAGACATTTTTTTTCTTCATTTTTCCAAAATTGGGGGGTTAACCTTTTCTCTCCCTCCCCCACTTCTGAGGGGGGAAGGATTAAACCCCCCTTCTCAGAATTTGGGGGGGTTAACCCCCCCAACTCCCCCGTGCCCATGTATGGTTGAGGGTCTTTGGAGCCGTCAACAGGAAATTAAGAGCCATTCAAAAATTTTGAGAACTTAGAGCCGCGAAAATGTAAACTGGGAGCCAAAAGTAAAACAAAATGGTATAGGGTTATGTTTAAGATTGGCTTAGGCTTAAAAATAAATTTATGGAGTTCACACTACTTTCGGTTCTAAATTTCTCACTTCGGGCTTCAAATTCCCGATTTTCGACTTAGGATTCCAGTTTTAATTGCCCTCTGTTCCATCGGTTTTGACAGTTTAGTAAACATAGATTTATGACCAAGTCGCTTGATACATTCATAATCCTGTCATATTGGGTAACACACCATGTCAAATGAGCCAAATATTTTGATCAAAAATACTTAAAAGTGTATCTTTTAAGTATTGTGTTGCTTAAGAATTTTTGTAAGTTTATAATTTTTCAAGTTTTGGAGATTGTATGATGTGCAAAAAAAATATTAATACATTTAATTAAAAGTATGATATGACCAAGTATAAGAAACGACCTTACATTTCTAATCAAAGTCAAAAATTTTAAACAACATCAAAACCTGAAAATCATTGAGGAAACAAAACAAAAAACTAAAATATTAATAAAATAAATACTTTTTCATGATATAGCTCATAGAATGTTGGTTCTCGTCCCAGTGACACCACAGTCCGAATATTCAAGAGGCATTCTGTTGCTATCTAAATTTAGCAAAACTATCAATAAGTAATTTTAAACTAATGCGATAAAAGTAACGACAAAACTAATCCTTTTAACTTAAATTTCTCATTGTAATTTGAATTTAATTATTACTTATTTATCTATTATTATCACAGATCTTAAAAAAGCAATAAATGTGTTTTGCAAGCTGGTAAAAATTCAGCAAAGTTTAGCAGGAAAAACCACAGTAATCTTGGACCAACGTTAATTCGTGCGCAGGGTAATTACGAGCTTAAACAATAAACACGTCTTAGTTAAACCGCTCATCTTTTCATTTAATATGTAGGGTAACTGACTTAATTTCGGCCACCTTTTTTTATTTTTTTGAATAAGTTTTTTCTGGCTTTTTCAATCAAGCCAAAATTTGGCCTAAAAATCAAACAATAGCTATATTTGTTATTCCAGTGCAAAATTTGAATATTTCTGTTGCGCTTAAAAATCAGTGAAGGTTTAAACTTTTTTTTTTAAAGTGGCCGAAATTAAGGCGCGTGCCATTTATTTCGGCCACCTACAAAAAACTGGCCATAACTATTGCTTAAACGAACAATAAAAATTTCTAAAGGCTGTAAATTTACCCTTAGGTATTGTTCTTGGTACATAACTTAATTTTTCCCGTTTGCGAACTTTAATAGTGATTAGCAAGACTTTAAATAATTATGTCAAAACCTTAAAAAACAAAGTTTTAATAATTTGTATTTTTTGTTCAATTTTCATTTTTGGCTTAAAAAACGTCAAAACAAAGTCAAACGAGCAAAAAAAATTCTTTATAAATACGGTAGTACAATGATATTTAAAAACAGCAAAAAACGGAAGGTTCTTTCAACTAAATTTTAAGGTGGCCGAAATTAACGGAATCTTAAAATGCGCAGTTAGTTAAACGCATTGCAAAATAATTTTGAAGAAAATATCAAAACATGAAAATTGACAACTTTGAGCCTTAAATAGAAGATATTTTAAGGTTATATATTGCTTCGTTCTAAATTTGATGCAGTTTAAACACAAAGCAAAAATTAAGAAAATCACAAAAAAATCACTTTTTGTATGAAAATGTTGATAATGTAGAATAACAAAAATAAAAAACTTTTGCAAAAACACTTTATTCAACATTAGTCCAGTTAATTTTGTGCTAGTTCTTTTGTGTTTTAAAAATAAGCAAATTTTTTAACACCCTAAATTGGTGGCCGAAATTAAGGCGTGGCCGAAATTAAGTCAGTTACCCTAAATATAGCCGGAATTCAGCGCGGTAATTTTTAAAGAAACCGCACATCACCGTTTAATTACAGTAAATATCGTTCTGGGTGCCAGATATACTTACATGATGAGCTCTTTAACTACGATGTGTCAATACAATACTTATAGTTATAGGCAAATCCATAGTTACCATATTTTTCCGTTGTTCTTATATTGCGTATTTTTTGTTAACATTTAAAAATTTATTAGTTATAGGCAAATAAAATCTAGCTGACCTCGAAAATTGCAGTATTAAAACGACTATTTAACAACAAAACCATTCAAAATTTTTAACGAAAGTGATTTGATAATAAAGATCAAAACCAGTATTTCAATAATTATTTATCAAATTATTTAATTTAAAACCCAAATGCAAATCTTTACAGCGCTAAATTTGGTATTTTTTTATATTTTGTAAATAAGTAGAATTAAAGAAAAAATGTTGCGTTCTTATTTATTTTTTAAAAAAACGTCATAACCGCACAATTTTAATTGGTCTCCTCATGTCTGCCTATTAATTTTCGACGTCAGCCAGATATAATTTAACCATAGTTACCATATTTTTCCGTTGTTCTTATATTGCGTATTTTTGTTAATATTTAAAAATTTATAAAAGAAAATTTTAAAAGAAAAAAATTTCGCGATGTTCAAAAACTTCCATTTTTTCGAACAAAATTTATTTAGATTTAAAAATCTCCACAGAAATATGATGCTATAAATTTACGTTAAACCAATAAGCGTCAGAAAAAAAACCAATTCTTCAATGATCGCAGTTACCGAATGGCTACGCCTCTTTTTAGCTCCTGTCACTTTAATTCCCACGAAACAAAGTACATATCCGCAAATCACTAATTTTACCCAATATTTAAGGGTCCTTGAAATTTAGGGTGTTTTTTTTCCTAACTATTGTAAAAAGGTGATTTAACTTCAAATGATATGAAACGAAACAAACATAAAAATAAAACTTATATTTGCCCAAAAAACTGAGAATTAATGTAAAAATTGTAATAGGTTACAATTTTCTCAAACTCGCACAATGTAATATTTACAACAGGTGACGATATTTTTGTCTAAGCGTATTTTTATAAATTCTCCTGTTTAATTTTTCCTGCCACTACAGTACTATGTATATCGAGGTGAGACGTAACCTTGGCAAGACTCATTCTAGTATAGCCATCATTAGACCAAAAAACCATTACTGAACGGCCATTTTTATACGGTGGAAACTTGCTGAAAGGCGATTTCAACAACCAATTTAATGTTTGTTAAATTTTTATAATAATTTTTTAGTGTAAAAAATTACTTTTCCGCTTTCGACCAATCCCTTTTTTGCTTCTTCACTGTATCCCGTCATAAGTTTAAGTTGAACAGCCCCAGCCACCATTAGAAAAGGGACAAAAGCTAAAATTACCAGTGTCAATTTCCACCCGAAAATAAAAGCCATTATCAGGCCGATACCCATACTTCCGAAAGCTTGAAACAGCACACCAACCCTTGCGCCAGTTGCCTAAATATTGTTAATCTGCTATTTTGGATCTGCTTTTGTTTGCGCATTACATATAAAAAGCTTTTAAGAAAATAATAAACTAAATAAATATACTCCGTGCACAGTTGATGCCTCAGTGGCTAATCGCGTAGTAAGAGCCCCAGTGGAATTTCTAGGTTGATCAAACCAGCCAATTTCCTGTCTTATCATAGCTTTAAAAGCTAGATTTCGCAGCCTTTTGGTTAACAACTCTCCGGAAAAGGCAAATGTAAAGCTCTAAACAAAAAATGAAATAATATAAAAACACATTACTGTCTGATGTTATAATACTAAGGTCATGTGAAGAGGGCGTGGACAGCAAAATACAAATAGAGACATGTTCGTAAATAGCTGATTGTTTTGGAATAATATTACGTTTGGTTCTGGAACTTATCGCCAAATGTTCTGAAATTCGGGTTGATAAATGTCGGACACTTTGCCCGATGTAAACGGAATCGCATCCGTTGCACTGAAATTTATAAACAACCCGAGATCTCAGCTCAAAAGGGATAGGATATTTAACCGGGAAGCAATGACCCAACCAAAAAGTAGACCTAAAACTACCTTCAAAGCAACTTGTGGTAAAAAATCTAAAAACAACCGTCTAAGCTTAGTAGAAACTTTTATAGAATAAAGACCAAGGTACGGTAAAACAACAATAATGCCGGCATTTTCTCAACATTACATTGTTTATTACGAATTTTTTAATACAACAATTAATAAAGCTGTAAGAGTTTATCCAGAGCTATATAGAAGTTAGCTTAGCTATATAGAAGTTTTATCCAGAGTTAAATACAATGCTTTAAAAGAGCTTAAACAATGTAAAGATTTAGTAATTTATAAGTCGGATAAAGGGTTGTTTTAATAGATAAAAATGTTTACATCTCCAAGATGATGGGTATTTTATCGGAATCTTCAAAATTCTGTGAGATAAAAATTCGCTCATACCAAAAACACTTCTCGAGATAAAAAATATAATTTCGTGGTTAACCAAGAGGATCGTATTCGCTCTGTTTTATCTATAGTTTATACAAAAATGATGCGGACTGGCAACAAAACTCGAACTTTGAAATGTTATATATCCATAACGGAGGTTAGAATACGTACGGGACATATATGGGAGCATAGCTTAGACTCTTCGCTATCTTTTGAAAAGGTTAGGAAAAAATGTTTTTTGATATTCTAATAGTTGTCCTTCCGGTTTTACCTCCAAAGAAGATTTATCAGCTTTTATTTGATTAGCAGTCCATAATAAGTATTTCTTGTTCAATTCAAAGTTTTACCGTCAATTAGATGGTGTTGCTATGGGTTCGTCATTAGTTCCTGTTTTAGCTAATGTTTTTTTATCATTTCATGAGAAAAAATCGTTAGATAGCTGTCCTGTTGAGTTTAAGCCGTTTTACCGCGGTATGTGGATGACTGTTTAATATTATTTAAGGATAGGTCCCATGCGGAAAAGTTTTTGACGTATGTAAATAAGCAAATAATTCTATTAAATTTACTTATAAACCTGAGTCTGATTGTGTTTTACCTTTTTTAAACATTTCTGTTTCTCGAGTAAATGGTGGTTTTAATACTTCTATTTATCGAAAGCCTAGTTTTAGCGATGTTTATACCCATTTCGAAAGTTTTATTCCTATGTCTTATAAAAGTGGTTTAATTTTTACTCTTTTGTGTCGATCTTATACTTTGTGCAGTTCATATATTTTGTTTGATGCTGATTTGCGCGTTTTAAGGTCATTTTTATCTAAAAATGGATATTCTTATAGGATTACTGATTCTTCTATTAAAAATTTCTTAATAAACAATATTCTGTTCGTGAAATTTTAAAATGTAAGGTTGAGAGAATGCCGGCATTTGTTGTTTTACGCACCTTGGTCTTTATTTTATCAAAGTTTCTACTAAGCTTAGACGGTTGTTTTCAGATCTTTTACCGGAAGTTGCTTTGAAAGTAGTTTTTAGGTCTACTTTTCAGTTGGGTCATTGCTTCCCGTTTAAAGATTCTATCCCTTTTGAGCTGAGATCTCGGGTTGTTTATAAATTTCAGTGCAACGGATGCGATTCCGTTTACATCGGGCAAAGTGTCCGACATTTATCAACCCGAATCTCAGAACATTTGATGATAAGTTCCAGAACTGGACATAATATTCTTCCAAAACAATCAGCTATTTACGAACATGTCTCTATTTATAATTTGCTCCTCTTTCACGTGACTTTAGTATTATAACATCAGACAGTAATGAGTTTTGCCTTAAGATCAAAGAAAGCATAGCCATCGAAAACGACAATCCAGTTCTTAATAATAATATCTCTAGCGTTCAATTGTTTTTACTTTAATATAAAAACATTAATTAAATTACGTTTTGCTTATTCCAAAAGAAAAAGTTTTTGGCAAAACACATAAGAAATATTATAATATAATTATATTTCCAGATAAAATAAAAATAATTAGTCTTTGTTATCGGCAGGTTTTTATTCAACGGTAAGGAAATAATCATATAATTTTAACTGGTTCTCTGATGTCCTCATACTTTAAATCTTCTATTGTAAAGCAAGCAAGGGCCGGTCCACTAAATGCGTGCTGACTAGGTGCTATGTTAGCACGTTATTTAAAACTCTTGATAATGTTTTAATTTCTGGGTTTTTTCTCAAGAAATCTTATAAAACTCTTTGTCTACAAAGCATAAATTTATATTTTAATAATTTTATACATATTTGTTAAATAACCCCTAGTTAAGGGTTAGAAAAACTTATAACTAGGGGTTAAGGCTTTATTAGCTTTTATTTAAAACAAATATTATAAAACTGTGTAAATATTAATTTATTTCATTTAAAAAAAGAGTCCCGTAAAATATCTTAAGAAAAAAAAACAAAATTAAAACATTATTAAGAGTTTTCAAAAAGTGCTAACTTAGCACCCATAGTCAGCACGCGTTTGGTGGACCGGCCCCAGTTGGGCACAAAAATAAGCCAAGCTGAGCCCATCCACATTTCGTTTTATCGATTTTATCTCCATGTTTGTATTAGAAAAATTAATATCCAAGGAGGATATGATTTTTACGATACAAGCGTAGTAATAATAATAGGAAGAAAATAGTAATGAATTACAAAAGGTATCCATGTTTTTTTTATTATGTCTGGACCGGTGTCGCAGAAATAAATAGCTTGGTTTGGTTTTTTTTTAAACTTAATATTATGATTAAAACCAGCTATATTTTTGTAGCGTATCGCTTAGTGAATTGCATAGTGAGAGGAACAATGTGATTTTTGAAGCCCTCCGTCAGTCAGGTAATACATAACCTTTTGCTTTAGCAAATTGAGCCGCAAAATGCATGCGCAAACATGGATAAAGTATGAATAATAGAAATAAAAAACGGACAAAACAAATGGCGATCATACGATCTGTTATAAAAACAATATTAAGGCGATATCTGGTGGGTTTTTCCTCTACTATAGGATTAGTTTCTTCTTTTTTTAACCACCGTCCATTAGGCACTCCTGTGCCACCCACTATCAGAAATTGTTATTATATATTTTGTATTTTTATAAAATAGAAGCTCATTCCTACCTGAAGAAACATAGTCAGAAACATAATAGTTCCAATAAGTAAAAAAATTAGAGCATAAAGTAAAACTTTTCTTTCTTGCTCTTTGAGATCAGGGGTTTGTAGTACCTAAAAAATCAAAATATAGGGTAACTGAATTAAATTAGGCCAGTCTTAGTTTTGGCACCGGCTATTATTTTTATTAAGTTATGAAATGAACTGCATATGGTTAGATAGCTATATGACGTTATTTCGCTTATTTTAGGCTTTTGAGTGAGGCTACTAACATGAGGATCTATCGGCTTAGGCTCAGGGGGCTTAGGCTTAGGCGGCTTAGGCGGGGCTTAGGCGGGGGCTTAGGCGGGGGGAGGGCTTAGGCTGGGGCTTAGGCGGGTGGGCAGAGGCGCGGGGCAAGGGGGAAGGTGTATGCCGAGGCTTAAACTTAAAGGCCTCAGGAGAAGCCTAAAACAGCGCTGGGGGTCAATTCGGTCGGGTGTCAATTGTCGTAGAACCGTTCTATCTAGTCATAGCAGTTTATTGCATAACTTTACGCATGGCAAAAAAAAAACCGGTGGCGTTTTAAGTAAATCCATTTTTTAATGCCAGCCGCTATTTATTTTCCCTTAAGCACACCACGAAGTGAATTATTACAGATAAAAGTAAATGTGCAGATAATGTTTAATACTGACCATCGATGGTTAGTTTCAAAATCTTGTTGATATGTTTTTTAGAACTCTAGTCCATATTATTATATTCATTAAAAGATAAATGACATGATTTTGAAGTTTAATACATTTGCATAACCATGCTAAAATATTAAAGGTAATGATTTAAATAGTAAAAACATACCGCCAAGACATCAGCAAAAATTAAAGCGAATACGGGTTGTGATGCTCCATTGGCTAATGAGCTAAGGCAACCAATGACAATGAAATACCACTCCTTCGCATTTAATTTCATTATTCTCATCAAACCTACTTCCGGAACTTTTTCTTCTTCCTTAAATGTTTTTAAAATTTGAATTGATTTTCAAAATTCTAAAAATCAAGTTAAAGTGTAGACTAAGTTTCTTCTTTCTTTAAGCGAATATTTTAAAAAGTCGGTGTAAAACCGTGAATGTCAACTGGTTTCATACGCAGAAACAAGATGTTTGTGGCAACTGACGTGTACCAATAAAAAAACTAATATAATTAAAAGATTTTCATAAACTAAAGTAAAAAGTTGGGGGTTAGAAATCAAAAAAAAAACAATATTTTTTTAGTACAGCTGAAATAATGGGGTAGGAATAATTCAACGATTTCTTGAACTAACGTCATATAATTTTAGCAACCGTTATCATTAAAACTGTAATACTGTGGATTGCGCGCACAATGTTACGAGAATGTGTGTATGAATTTCAAACAAGATTAAGAAATAAATATATTTGTAACTATTTGTTCTTCTTCCTGATCATCAGCGGAGCCAGCACTTTTCACCCGTTGGAGATTCGGCCTTTTCCTCCCCGACCTTCTGGCGGAAGATCGTCTTCGATCACCGGAAATCTTCCCGGGAAGATCTTCATCCTTGTCGGCTTCGGCAGTTTTTTCTTCTTCTTCCAATTTCTGAAAAAAGCAAAGTACTGTTTTGGTTTATCGTAAAAATCTTGCAGTTTTTTTAATTTTTTTGTTTTAAACGAAGACTTTAATCATTTATTTGTCCAGCTTTTAATATTCACTTTTTGATACAAAAATCCATGACATATTTATGAATAAATTTTTAAAAAATGTAATTAATATTATACTGTCTTAATGCTTATTTATGCTAAAATTTGCTAGATTTTTGGATTAAGTACTTTTGTATTAAAAAAACAATTATGTATTTTTAATATAATAAAATTTTTAATCAGTTTTCAATTTGCTCTATATAAAGAATTTTAGAAAACAAACACATAAATTTTTTTTTTAACCTGAATGTTAACCATTTCCGCGTATATTCCTCCTTTTTCCATAAGTTCTGCGTGATTTCCTTGTTCTGCTACTTGTCCATTTTTTAGGACAACTATCTTATCGGCGTTTCTTATTGTGGACAAACGGTGGGCGACCACTATTGAAGTTCTTCCTTCACTAGCCTATCAATACAATTACGAATGATGCCTTTTTAATTTATTTCCTGACATAAAATAATATAAACAAGTCATATAATACTATTTTTATCGGATGTTTTAACGGTTACTTGAATCAAAAAAGTGTGTTTGCAATTATTGAACCACGTTATTTTTTCTGTGCCATCGCTCCAATGATTGCCGACACAATCTGCTGGACGTCGTGGTCGTCCATTGCGCGTTATTGTTTTGGAGTGAGCATTTTATAGTCTGCACAAAAATGGTTCGTACTAAAAAAGTGAGCATATCTATCTGACAGAGCGATCAATTTATACGAGCATTATATAAATCTGAAGTTCCAATCTATATGATGATATAGTAAGTATCGTAAAAAAGCTATTCCTTTGATAAAATGTGCTTAATAAAAATGTTTCTCAGAACGCATCATTTTTTTTTTCATTTTTAGCAAACTATAGTTTTATGCACTTAGCAGACTACTGCAAAACTATTAATAGTTTAGCAAAAAGTTATAAAGGTTTTGTTTTATATCAAATGGCTGTTTGCGCCAACCGTTATATTTGTTAAGTAAAATATAAATACTTACTAAATAAATGTTTAATATACCCTGTCTAAAGCTTTCTGAACAATAGATTCGCTTTCTGTATCCAAAGCAGAAGTTGCTTCGTCCAAGAGCAAAATGCGAGGATTGCGTACCAAAGCTCTCGCGATTGCAATTCTTTGTTTTTGCCCACCCGATAACTGGGCGCCTTTTTCTCCGACAATAGTGTTGTATTTCTAAAAATCGTAACATAAATGAAACATATTTATTTCATAAGACTATGATTTAGCCCAAAGATGAGTTTTAGGAGCTGGCTAACACGCCAATGATAAATATTTCCAGGCCAGGCGTGGAAAATTGAGCATGTGAGTGTGCGCGAAGGGGGATTAACTGCGTCACACACCATAATAAACCCATGATCTTTTAGGACACTTTACTAGAAATCAATACGTTTAAATATCACTTTGTCAAAAACTTGTTGCAATTCCTGATGGCCTTGGTCCTTATTTCCTGATTATTTTTGCATTCAATAAATAACTTGTAACCTGAGGTAGTTTCGTGATAAAATCGTGAGCATTAGCATCTTTTGCTGCAGCTTCTATTTCTTTTTGGGTAACGTCCAGTCGACCGAGTTTAATATTATCCGCTATGGTCCCGCCAAAAAGAATAGGTTCCTGTCCAACGACGCCAAGTTGTGAACGCAGCCATTTAACATTCAACTGGCGTGTGTCCATTCCGCCAATACACACCTAAAATATTTAAGAACTATTATTAAATCTTAAAAATTTCAGACATGCACTATGCGAAGAATCAAAAGTAATATAGGGCTAAATTTGTGTGTAAAATCTGTATAAAAACACAAAATAAATAATTCTTTTGGCTTCATATTAATGTGAAAAATTGATCAAATTTGCAAAGTAATGTTACCTAAGCCGTTTTTAACCTCATTTCTTTTCTAGTTCAAGAATCACAAAAAAAACCACCCCCCCCCCCCCAGGTTGGAACTGGCTTCATATTATGTGAAAAATTGATAAATTTATGGTTACCAAGTGTTTTTAACCCTTTTTTTCTTACCATATTTTACACACTTTTACGGCGTTTATGTATTATAGTAGTAGTAAACCTAAATTTTTTACATAGTAATAATGATGTCATTCTCGTTAGTGCACTCAAATGTAATGAACAAACTATTTTTGATATATGCAAAAATGTTTTGTGTGATGCTTTTTTGCTTGGCTCCATTTGTAAACTATAATCATTTATTTTTTATTGATTCCACTTATACAAAATTTCATCAATGGTTGAATTTGTGAATTAGATTTTTTTATTGTGTAATGCTATTAACAAATCACCTAAAAGTCTTGATCAAAAATCTGACAAATAATTTTTTAAATTAGAAATTAACTTATCATTTTCTAAGGCTGATTAATACAAATTAAAGAAAATAAAGATATTTAGGTAAAAATAAAAATTTTTTCTAGTTTGGGTAAAAATAAAACACTTTTTAGTTTAGGTAAAAATTTAAAATTCTCTTACTTAATTTACTGCCTAAGCAGTCTAACAAAAGTCTTTCAGAAAAATTATATTATAGTTGTAAACTAAATAAGTGTAATTTTGGTTGACAAAAATATCGCCATCGCTAAGTTTTAATCACTTTAAAACCATCGTGAGTGCGATTCGTTTACACTAATTATGCTTATTAATTTAAAAAGAAATTCAAAGTCACGCGTATTTTACTGGTTATTATTTATTTTGTAGTGAAGAGGAAATTATATACTTACGGTCCCTTCATCGACGTCATAATATCGTTGAACAAGTTGGATTATTGTACTCTTCCCACAACCACTGGGCCCCACAACAGCCACCGTCTGGTTTACATCCACTTCCAAATTCAAACCCTTATAAGTATAAAGATATCATAATTTTGTGTTTTGTGTTACAAAATTTTTCTCTTTTTATTTTCGTATTGTAAAGTAGGTTTGAACATCTTATGAATCTGCTTATTCACCAATATCATTTTATATCTTATCACTTTATTCCATTTTTTAATTTATAAATTAAAATATTGTATCCAAATATAAAATTATATGGTAAACCTCGCAGATTTCGAATTAAATATTTTTCTTGAATTAAAAATGTAAAACATCATACCAAAAACCTTCGTATCAATTTCTGGAGCAATTTAATATATTTTAAGATATGAAATCAGTAAGAAATTTTCTAAATAATAATTCAATGGCTGTTAAAAAGAATTATTTTAAAATAAAAACTTTGAGTTAGTAATAAAGGCGCTGTTCGGTAAATAGTAGACTTTTTAGTAATAATTTTTCACTATTTAAATCCACGTTAAAAGAACGCAGCATTTAAAGCATTTATTTGTTAAAAAATAAGCAATGTATGGTATTCTCTGATAATTTTTCTCAAATTTGTGATATTTGCAAACCAATAAGCCAAAGTAAAAAAAGGCTTTAAAATGGAATTAAAAGTAAACACTTTTGTCCTGTAACAACAACAATCCTCTCCTCCAATTTGGTGTAAAAACAATAATGTTGGATTTTGGATCAACATTTACCGCATTGCACCTTTACTTTAAAATTAATTATCTTTTGTTCACTAACATCAGCACATTTATATATATATATATATATATATATATTATTACTTGTAGAACTTCTACTTCTGGTCTTGTGGGATAGTGAAAGTAAGCATTTCGAAATTCTATTTTTCCCACTTCTGCTGAGTCAGTGAGAGTTTTTCCATTTTCGCTTGAGGCGTCAATTTCAGATTGCTAAATACACTACTTTTTACGCAAAATAAAGCAAGATTACTTATGAAATGAAGAAAAAAAATTTATTAAATTATTTTTTTAAATCATCAATATGCATTGTATCATATAAAAAATTAAATTTCAAAAGAAGGCAAAAAAATTGATTGAGACAATACTACAGGAGTTTGTGTCAGCCTATTTTAAGGACTGGTGAGTTTTATAGTTTAGAGTCAAATTTTTGGTTTAGTTTAGAGTCATTAAACAAGTGGGACAGTTTATTTAATATCTCCAAAAAAAAAACACGTCATCAGTAAGTCAGTAATGAATAACTTTTGTTTTAAACTGTATGGATTTGCTTGATATAACTATATAATAATATTTTACTTTAGTAAAAATTTGCACACTGGAGCTGAGGTAACTTGAACCGCAACTAGGAGAGGAGCCGTATATATTAAGTCAATAATTGAGCCTATTTTTCTGGGGTTCAAAACTCTCATTTTTGCTGCTTTTTGCTGCATTTTTCGCCAAAGTTCTCAAGTATACCCTTAACTTGGGAACGCATCTTTATAAAATCAAGCATGCAAAACAGGTATCTATAGCAATGGTGAGACCATTACAAATTGGACATTGAATTTATATTGAATTTTCAAAATTTTTCTACTGTACCGAGTTTATCATAGTTTCGTTAACTTAGCTGGATCAAGAAACGTTTGTTTAATGCTTACTTAAGCTAAGGTTTGTTGGCTAGGATTAGGTTTTTTTCAAAAAAGCTTAGTTTGGATACATACCCTATCAATTGTCTGGTAAATGGTAAAAGCTACACCTCGAGCAGTAGCAAGGTGTTCAAGATTCGGGAAAGAGGTTCCTAATCCAAAAGCTCCAAAAATAATACTAAAGAACACCTAAAAACATTATATTGTCATGTTATTATCATAATACATTGACATATCAAAGTACACTGATGATTGTATTTTAAAATTTAAATATGTAAGTGTTTAATTAACAGTTGAATCATATTATCAAACGTAATCATCAATTTTGTGTTGTTAAAAATGGGAACAACTCTTTTTTATCCTTTTTTGAACAAACAGTTGTTTGTGGGATTAAAATTTCATCAAATCAAAGAAGAATCTTAAAAAGCATCGAAAAATAATAAAATTTCTTTTGCGCTGAAACAATCACTTAAATTCCATTAAAAACCCTACAATTAATAATATTCCCGCCGTGTACTCCGCATCTGCACACGTGCAAATCCTGTTCCAGTCTGGGTCCTGGGAACTTAGTGCCTTTTCACACGCATCGTTACATTCAATCATCGATTCGCGGACCAATTTACCTCCGTACCAAAAACCCAAGGTGTAACTTCCAAATATTACAAACCTAAATAATAAGTTACAAAAAAATCATAATACATAAATTAAAAGAGCAAAAATATGTATATTAAGATAAAATTATTACAAAGTTTAAGATATATAGTAAAAATCAATATAAAAAGTACATTCAGAAATGATTTTTAATAACTAAAAGCTATTTTTAACCAATCAAAATGGGGGCTTTTAATTGCTTTATAATTAAGGCTCTGATTCCAACGTGCGCAGTTTATTGCGGCATGTAATACCCCTAATCAGTACTATATTATTCTATTTTGGTTCATTTTAAGTAAACACAATGATGAAACCCCTTTTATTTAAACGGAAGTTGTTTAAACGGAAGTTTTTACAGAGTTATGACGTTATACAATCACTTTCAACCAATTAGCGCTTAGGAAAAATTTTATCTCCAATGAACGCAGAGATCTCCAATTTTTTAACTCTTTCCACAACCGTTCCCAAACAAAAAATATATATGACGTGATCACGAATACTATATGACATTTCAGAGTCCTTTAAATTCTTACGTGAAACAAATTTAGAAAAGCCCTGCTAATTAAACCACACTAAAGCCTCATTTGGGCGCATTTCATTTGGGGAACGCCCCAGTAGGGCAATAAAGGGGATGGGCCTTATCCTCATATAGTTGCATTTTTTTTAATATCCATAAAAAATTTTAAAAACAATTTTTCCCCAATAATTGATCATTTTAAAATGCTTGTGAAAACCATTTGAAAATTCTAAAATCTGCTGAACACTTTTCTAGTTTGCTTAACCCTTAAGTATTTGTGTATTTTTTTTATTATTTGTATGTATGATATCTCCAAATATTTTCAAAAACTTATTTTTTATTTTTTTATTTATTTCTGATAATTGACCATTTTGAAAACTTTTGCATGGTATTTGAATATTTTAAAATTTACTAAACACTTTTGTAAATTACTATTTTGAAGCGGAGATACTTTTAGCTAAGTAACTGTTTAGAATAAACTTATGCGTTTATAACGCCTCTTTCAAAACCCTGTTTATATTTTTAAAATTTTTTATCACTGTTTATGTTACACAAATTAATATGATCTATTTTAAACAGATTAAATGTTAAGAAAACTAACAGATTTAGTTTGATGAATCAAAACCATTTTAAACTTACCAAGTAAAACCCATGCCAGCCCCAAATATTGCTCCTTTCTTGACACCAGCTTTAACTGCTTCATTAAGTCTTGATTTATATCTAGGAAATTGAACAAGGTATATATTTATTTTTGAATATTACGCTAAAACTGAAATTTTCCAGACAAAATATGTATTCAATTTTTTTTATTTATTGTCAACAATATTAGTACTGTGGTCGCATACTCGCATACCAACACTTATATTTACCCCAATAAATAACACTTATATTTATCCCGATAACACTTAAATTCACCCCAATAAATCCATTCCAATGAAAATAAAAAAATAAATATATATTGTAAATTAATAATACTGCCGAATATGGGAGCAAAAATGAATGCAATGAATTTTTTTTATTTTTTTCTCTCGCACCACAAAACCACCTCGCGCCAATTGAAAAATCTTAGTCAATACGCGTATTTTTTTCTATTAAATTAATTCTACGGGAGAAAATATTTATCCACCTCTTGAGTTGGGTAAATTCTTATCATTCAAACAATCGAAAAAGTTTATCCCGACTTTAACCTGGATAAAATTGATTTTTCACTCGCATCATTAAGCACGTAAAAAAATTTGTTTCAGGATAACTTTTAACCGCGCATCAGAATATCAGCCCCGGTTTTGTTTGAATAAAAGATTAATGTAAATATAGCAAAAGCCAAGACAATTTCAATTCCAAAAGCCAAGACAATTTCAAATTCCACAGCTACGTACGTATTTTTTAATTAATAAAATAAGGGGAAATTAAGTGCTTTTATTAATTTACAATTACAAAAATATTTATGAAATAGGCCCCTGGCATAGATAGAAAAGATCAGGCAGATAAATCCAATAGAATGACGGTTGATAAACATCCTAAAGGAATCTATGATAATCGTGAAAAAATCCCAAAATTACAAACCTTTTCATATAGCTAAGATTGTTTCCTAAATAACGTATCAACAATCTTTAATTTTCAATAATTAAAAAAATGTAGATATCTCGTTTGTCAAAAATTTCTGTGGGTTTTCATTTTTCAGTTTTAAATCAATTATACACTAAGTAAAAATACGCTATGCATCCTAAAAAAATCAACCCCTTTTGTGGGATTATACGCTTTTTGTATGCTTTACAACGTAGCGATGGTCATCAATAAGCACAAGCAAGCCTTTTGACTTTCCATCCTGGATCTGCATGTAATATATAGTTCAAAAACAAACCTTTCGCTTTCAACTTTTTCTCCGCCGTAGGCTACAACAGTTCTGATATTACCCAAAACCTCCTCAGCGATGGCACCTGCTTTCGCATACGCAGCTGAAACCCCGGAACTCAAGTCCGCTGTAAGCTAAAAAATATCATTTAAAAAGTATCATTTCTGTGTATAGGAAAACAATATGTATACGTTTAAAAAACTATTTGCCTTAGCTTTAGGATCCACTGTAACTCTTTACTATAGTTTTTACAAAAATGACGTGAACTTAGGAAAATTTTTAATCATCATATTATTTTGTTATTGAATCGGTCGGTTTATACAAAAGCTAAATTAATTTTAATATTAACTTTTTTAAATAACTTTCGTCTAACTCAGTCCTCCTATTTTTATAAGTTTTCTAACTAAAAAAAAACAATCTTTGTTATCAAAAGATGAATATATTGTTTCAATATTTAAAAATTTGATTATCCAGCTAAAATAAAAAAATAAGAAACAACAATAAATCAAACCTTATTGGATACAATTGCACCGAGGGCCAACAGTGGAACGACAGAAAGAATAACCAAACTTAGCTTCCAACCCTTAATAAATCCAAGAATGAATGAAGCCAGACCCACCGTCAACCACTGAATAAATATACCCAGTTTATCACCAATACCCGAAAGAATTTTGGAAATGTCACTAAAATCATAAAATAATTCTTAAGATGAATCAGATAAGCGTTTGGATAGTTCACGTAATACTCATAAACTCATAGGAAGTTCTTAGTCAAGTTTATAAGGAGAAAAAATTCTGTACAACTGAAATTATTTCAATATATATTATGACAAGAGACTTTTAGACGGCAACAGTCAAAGTTTAATACATAATGAAAAAGCATGGACGATAAAAATTTTTTTGTAATTATAATTTTTAATTCTATAAGAGCATGGTTTTTCAGTTTCATTATAATTTAACAAAACCATAAAAATAGTCTATGTATTCTTCTTTTTTGATGTAAAGCAAACCCAGGCTGAAATCATCTCTATTCTTGCGTCTTGCCTGCTCTATTTTAGAGATAAAAAACGGAGGGGTCTTTAAGCCGTAAGTAGGAGCCGTCGGAAATTTTTCGGAACGTGGAGCCCCAAACAATCGGAACTTGGAACTCTTAATAAAAATTAATTTGGGCTCGTTTTTAGCGACTTTTACTTTCGTCTCCAAGTTTCGTACTTACGGTGCTTACTTACAGTACAAAACCCTTATTTTGGCTTCAAATTTAAATAAAATTCTGTTTTAAATAAAATTCTGTTTTAAAGAGCCAATAGTTATATGAATGGTTTTGTAATCAAACTTTAATATGTGTGCATTTATATCAATAAAAATTCTTCCAATTTTATAAACTCCAAAACTTAACCTTAACTTAGGCAAAAAAGCGTGATTAAAACGCAGAAAAAAAGCCTCTCCGCTGCAAATAATATTTCAAATTTTTGCGTCCGGTTCTTGATTTTGTGGTCCTTTACACTAGGCGCAAAGCGTGTTTATATATATAATTCTAGCAAAAGACTAAACAAAGTTTCGAAAAAAAAAGCCTTATATTAAATGGAATAGTATAAAGCTACATAAGTCAAAAAACTAAATGCCAGAAAAGACTGAAACAAGTCTCTTTAAAACCTGTAAATTAATAACAAATTTTGTGAAATTTTTAGAAAAACAAAACCGAATAAAAACAATACGTGTAAAAGCTTTAGTTTGCGTTTTTTAACCATTAATAAATTTTTGTGGAATATTACAAAAAAACAAACGTACTCAGCCAGTCTTGTGCTGAGCTCTCCGGTTTTTTGCTGATCGAACCAACCGATATTTTGGTGGATGATTGAATAGAAAAACTTTAATCTTATCCTATTACATTGCCGCTCTGCGGCTAAACTCCAAAATGTTACCTAGAATTAATTTTAGGTTTGTACAGTTGAATAGTCGATTTCAACTTTCAACAATAAAATTAAATAAAAATCATTAGCTAAAATACAAACTTAAAAAAAGAAAACTATACCATTATTTGAAATCGTATTAAATTGCTACATATCAAATAAGCTAAGCAAGAGTATTCTGAATAAATGAAATACGTAAGTAACAAAAAGCTTTAGCTAAATTATTGTCAAAATAATAGCTCATATAGTTTAATTTAGCTTAAGAAAGTTTGGGATTGAATTTGATTTAATTATAACCATTAACAAACTGTGACGACCCAAAGTATGAACGAAAATATCCAAGGCGCTAAAAATAAAACAGCCAAATTTTATTGAAAAGTTTGGCCGATGCAGGAATTATGGTAATTTTTCCAAAAAAAATGGAGTTATTTCTATAGTGATTATATGTTTTATTTCTTTTGTTTTGAATTGCAAATTTTAATTTCTATACAAAGAAATATCTTAATTTAAAAACTAGCCTTGAAAAATTGAAAAATGCTCTAAGAATAGAGCAGGAAAAAAGGGCGATTTTTCCCCGGGCGTATGTTTAGACAGAAAAGATGTGGACTAAAGGTAAACCCTACTTGGCTGCAACAGTTGTTCGTTGGATTAAAAAATGTCCCCCATTAAGTAACCACTCAAATTACGAGAATCTGACGTCACTTTATCAAACAAATACTCCGTGTTAAAGCGAATCTAATTGGCTGATAAAGTGACGTCAGATTCTCAGGATTTAAATGGTTACTTAATGGGTCATTTTTTAATCCAATGAAAAACTGTCGCAGCCACGTTGGGTTTACCTTTAGTCTGAAATGGACACTATGTGGACTATAAGAAATTTGCATTTGGTTTGGTAAGCTGCTCACTGAATAAAAATTTCTACCATATAATAATGATTTGTTTATACATTGATCTAATCACACAGCACTGTTGCTTTTTTTTAGTCTGATGAAATGTCAATTGAAAAAATCATACTCACAGCAGTCTTTGACAAGCTCGAAATCGCCACTTTTTCAATTAGAAGGCTATATTTGTATGTGTAAAAAACAACTATAAATTCGAAAAAGAGGCGATTTCGCGCTTGTCAAAGGTTGCTGTGAGTATGATTTTATTTAAAACGATTCTTGCGTAAGCCAAATATAAGTTAAATTCTTAAATTCCAGGAACAAAACAGATGTTTACCTTTTTGAAGAACCTGTCATTTGAAACTTTTTAATAAATCTTGTTGATAATGTTTCACTGTGTTCACACAAACAATAATGATTTTAGGCAAGAATTAATCTTAAACGAAAATCGTTCATTATGGTTGATATAATTTTAAGTAACTCACTTGTCCATAAGCAAATATTAAAATACCGACACCAATAAGTGAATAATATATTGCCATTTTACGCATTGACGCTACCAGACCTTCTGTATTTATGTCTGGTGCGGTTACATTTCTAAATTGAATTAAATTTACATTTTATTATAAAAAACCAAACAAATGATATTTTAGTGTGTACATTGTAGTTAATATTGCTAAAGGTTCGTACTTAAAGAATATGTTAGGGTATCTGACTTAATTTCGGCCATGATTTTGGCCACCAATTTAGGGCGTTAGAAAATTGACTTATTTGTGAAAGACAAACGAACTAGCACAAAAGTAACTAGATGACTGTTGAATAAAAAGTTTTTGCAAAAGTTTTTTATTTGTGTTATTCTGCATTATCAACATTTTCATACAAAAATTGAATTTTTTGTGATTTTTTTGGATTTTTGCTTGGTGCTTAAACTGCATCAAATTTAGAACAAAGCAATATATAACCTTAAAATAACTTCTATTTAAGGCTCAAAATTGTTAATTTTCATGTTTTGATATTTTTTTCAAAATCACTTTACAATGCGTTTAACTAACTGCGCATTTTAAGTTTCCATTAATTTCGGTCACCTTAAAATTAATGTAAAAGAACCTGTTTAACACGATTTGCACCGTTATGTGTACGGGTGGAGTTACATAACACATAATTTACTAGATTGTATTAAATTTTGAATAGACCGGAAGGAATTTCTCAAAAATAATATAGAAACACATTAAAAAAGTCAGGTTATTTTCTTGGCGGAAGGATGCAGTCATATAGTGAATATAGTAAATATCAATGTCAATGAGGTTTCCCCACCCAACCCACCACTTACCACGATATAGAATACCAATGCTTCAAAAAGTTGTGAAAGTAAATTAAAACACAGTAAAAATGTCAGGTTATTTATTTTGGCGGAAGGATGGATTTATAAGAATTACGTAGTAAATATCTGTGCGGGCTGGAGTAATCCAACTCCCAATTGACTAGATTTGAACTATCAATAAACCGGTATAGGAATTTCTCAAAGATTATTGAAATGCAGTAAAGAAAACTCAGGTTATTTTCTTGGCAGAAGAATGCAGTCAGATATGAAACATCAAGGATAGGCAAGGGTTGGTGTAAAATTATACCACTCCTTAATTTTTTTAACGTCTTGTTTATCCTTAAAGTTGATAATTTTGGGTTATATAATAGTTTTTTCGTGTTTTAGGCTTTTTTTTGTTTTTTTAAACCTAAAATGTGGCCGAAATTAAGGCGGATTTTGTTGTTATTATTTTTTTAGGTAAAAAATTTTAAAAACCTCAATAGAGTGGAATAAAATTTTTACCACATTTTTTTAGAGTTAGCTGGCTGTAACAAAATTCATTTTAGGTTGAAATATTTTTTCATGCCGAAAAAAATCAATAAAAAACACGTGTTATTAAAACTTGTATTTTTAAAGGTTTTGACTTAATTATTCAAAGTCTTGCTAATAGCTATAAAAGTTTGCAAACGGGAAAAAATTAAGCTATATGTACCAAGAACAATATCTAAGGATAAATTTGCAACGATTAAAATATTTATCGTACGTTTTAGCAATAGTTATAGCCAGTTTTTTCTACGTGGCCGAAGTTAATGGCACGCGCCTTAACTTCGGCCACTATAAACAAAAGTTTAAACCTCCACTGATTTTTAAGTCTAACAGAAATTTTTAAATTTTGCACTGGAATAACAAAAATATCTGTCGTTTGATTTTTAGACCAAATTTGATCTTGATTTGATTAAAAGAGCCACAAAAATTTATCTAAAAAAAATAAAAAAGGTGGCCGAAATTGAGTCAGTTACCCTATATCTCAAAAAAACAACGGATATTAATTATACGAATGTTCGTCTAATTTTAGCACTAATTCGCTGCAACAACGGTCACTTGTTTACTCTAATGGCATGTTTTCCTGCCCGTTTTTCAGGAGGCAGGCGCCTTAAAGGTGGGGTGCGGAGGCAAACTTGTTGTCTTCGATTTTGATATTTTTCGTAAAAACCTTACCCCTGCCCCCAATAGCCCACAATATTTTTTCAACAAAATATCTCCAGTGGTTCAGCAGTTATGACCCCCCAAATTGGCGTTTTTTGACAATTCTTTACGTGAAAAATTATTTAGTAGGTATAACGATTTAAGTTTTGAATTATACACTCAAAAAAAGCGGCTACTTTTACATTAATTTGATATCTTCATCGTTAAAATTAGTGCAGTAATTGTCGAGATATTACGTTTTTCGCACAAAAAAACCCTCGATTTTTTCGCTAAAAACACGAAGTGAAGAAAAAAAAGGTCGGGAAAACTTCATAAAATCACTGCTGTCGTTTGGTGTTTTTAACAAAAAAATTGCTGGTTTTTTCGCGGGAAACGCAATATTTCAACAAATAGTGCACCAATCTTAACGATCAAGGTATCAAATTAAAGGGGAAAATAGCCTATTTCTTTGAGTGCATAATTTGTAACTTAAATCGTCATACCTATTGATAAATTTTTCGCGTACAGAATTGTCGAAAAACGGCATTTTTGGGGGATCATATTCATAACTACAGAACCACTGGAGATATTTTGTTGACAAACTTTTTGTGGACTATTATTATAGGCAGAGGTAAGGTTTTCACAAAAAAAATATATCAAAATCGAAGACAAAAAGTTTGTCTCCGCACCGCACCTTTAATAAATGCAATCTGCGCCAGAAAAAATACAAAAATCAATAAACTACTATGTTAGAGTGTCACGCGAGTTTTAAACAGAAAATTAGGTGCGTTTTCTAAAGTTTAGAGGTGCGCGTTTTTTAAACGCGCTCCTAAAAATTTAAAAAAAAATCCGTAAAATATTTTTATAGAAAATTAACAAATATTTAAATTACATGTTTCGAATTAATTTTTTGCTCGCAAAAACAGTCATAACTTGTTTAAAAAAAACTATAATTCTATTTGCAATTAAACGAACGACACAGGGGTGTTATCAGAATTTGATATTAAAGAAAGAAAATTAAAAAATAAAACACTTACGATCCATGCAGAGTTTGGTTTAAAGCTTGATCTCTAGCATCACCAATAAAGGCGTCTATAGTATCACCCAAAACAATCACAAACAACGGATACAACAGCCCATGAAGTGTGGCAGAGATTGTTCCCAAAAAAATAAATATCACATCCCAAGCATCGCAAAAACGGAACTAAAAATATAAACATTTAGGTTTATCCTTAAATGCAGATATGTACACGGTCCGATCCCGATGATGCCCTTTTTGTGCCCGTTTGACAAAAAATGTTCTTCCGGGTCTTGTCCCATTTTGGAAATACTCCCCCGCCGCTAAAAACCCCGAAGGATTGAACAGGTTTACTTGACTCTGTGCTAAGTTTAAAAAAAAAGATTTTATAAAACTTTACCAAAAAAGCACGTTTTGGTTCCATAGGCATAGTTTCATATGTAACCTACACAAATTAAAAACGAAATTAAAAATTATTTTATTAAAAGTTATAAATATATCAAAAATAATAAAATACCTACCAACTTAAGCAACGGCACAGCTTCGAGTTTTTCCTTTTTCTTATCTTGATGGCCTTTACTTTCCAACTCATTATTGTCGTCAGATTTCCTAAACAGGGTTATTTTAAAATCAACAAATCATTATCATAATTCTAAAGTTTACTTATGTATGGCATACGAAAATAAAATAAATTCTCTCAACGGACGAAATATAGGGAAAAAGCGTTTTTCTATAATTTGAAATTTAAGTGAGCGTTTATTAATTAATTGTGGCTTGCTATATGTGAATTAAAAGCAAAGTTTAAACAAAAATGAAAACTTATCTCTTTTTATATTGTATTTCATCATTCAATTTGGCATAAAAAATTTAAGAATAATTTAAATTTTTGATTCTAGCTTTTATTTTCATAATATAAGAACTCTATAGCATTGCACTGGTGTTTGTAAGTGTAACTTACCTTTCTTTGTTTTGATTTTTCAAAAATAAAACTCCAACTGATTTATCCGAATTTGGTTCCGGTTTTTTCATTGCTTCATTGTTTTTTGAACCATTAATTTGTGATTTAAAAGTTTCTAATCCATTCTGATGATAACTGTTTGTTTCAAGTTCCACACTGAATATACCGTTTACATCTGCTTTTTGCGATTGATTTAAACGAGGCCCCAATGAGCTTTCGTTTGAATTGTAGTCTAAAAAGGTAGTTGCGTTTGCGTATTGATTTTTTCCCTGTTGTTTTTTCTGTTTACAAAAAAACGTTTCTTTATTATATCTGAGTCCCATTTTGATGCAATATAGGTAAGTTACTTCGGATATTGTTAGTAAGATTTTGGTAAGACTATATATTCGACAACCGCACGCAATTAATCAAAGTTTTGTATTGTTATATTAAAAAATTCATCTGGGGAAGTGATGCTTCCGTCTTTTCGCTGATATACTTTTAAACGCAGTTTTCTCGCACTTATTGAATTCTCGCAATTCTCGAAATAGAAGCAAGATTTGGTACTTCGGGGCTGTTCCTTCACCTTCACTATTAGGGAATTTTTAACGTCTGTTTAAAATCTGCTATTCTCTTCTATATTTAAATAAAGAGATGTGCATGCTTCGACAGAATTTTCTATACCATTAGTTTTAAGCTACAGGCTATATCATTAAAGTTGTAACCAAAATCTTTTAAAGAAAAGTATTGTGAAAAAAGGTATTTTAGGATTTTTGCGGGAAAATTTAAACATTAAAATAATTCAAAATACTTATGCCAAAGACACCAAAACTAATTCTGAGTTTTTGATGAACTTAGTATAAAATAAACCGTTCGCACTATATTATCCTCTGTCTTACACATTTATTCTTATTCTATTCTATTCTATTCTATTTTATTCTATTCTATTCTATTCTATTCTATTCTATTCTATTCTTCTATTCTATTCTTCTATTTTATTTTTACTTCAATCTTATATGCAAAAAATAAATTATATTAAAAAATATATGTTTGTAACTCCGTATGTCAGCATTAAAACTGTTTACTATGCCACTAAAAAACCTAGTACCTACCACTTAACACCTACCACCCAGCCAACATAACATTTAGCACATAGTACTTTGCATTGGAATGTAAAACGGTTTATTATTTTAAATGAAATTAAATAAAAAATTATTTTTTTAGAAAACCAGCAATAATTAACTAAAATGAGTCCAAAAACTACTTTTGAGTGAAAAAAACTTAAACTCACAGTTTATATTGAATTACTAAAAATCTAATTTATTCTTATTTATTACAAAACCGAAATGCTAATCTTAAAAAATTATTTTAAAAAAAAACGAAAAAAAGTGTCATTATTTCAAATTTTTATTTGTTTAGAGATTTTAAAAAAAAACTTCGCTTTTTGATAGTTTTAAAGGTGCGTTGCGAAATCCAATTTTTTGTCTTATATTTTGATGATTTTTCGTAAAAACCTTACCCCTGCCCCCGCAATAGTCCACAAAAATTTTTTCATCAAAATATCTTCACTGGTTCAGGAAATATGACCCCCAAAAATGTTTTTTTTTAACAATTCTGTACTTAAAAGATTGCTCAATGGGTATAAAATTTAAGCTAAAAAATATGCACTCGAAGAAAGCGGATATTTTTTACTTTAACTTGATACCTTGATTTTTAAAATTGGTGAGGTATTTGTCCAGATATTACGTTTCCTTAACAAAAAACCCTCGATTTTTTGCTCAAAAACCAAACGACGGCAGTGATTTGATGAAGTTTGCCCAAAATTTTTGCTTTCATTTCGCATTTTGAGCGAAAAAATTGCGGGTTTTTTGTATGGGAAACACTATATCTCAAGAAATACGGCTCCAATCTTAACAATCAATGCATCAAATTAAAGTAGGAGGTAGCCGCTTTCTTTAAGTGCATGTTTTGTAACTTAAATTTTTATACCCATTGAGAAATCTTTTAAGCACAGAATTGTCGAAAAAATCCATTTTTGGGGGATCATATCTCCTAAACCAGTAGAGATATTTTGATAAAAAATTTTTGTGGCATATTGGAGGTAGGGGTAATGTTTTTACTAAAAATCATCCAAATCGAAGAGAAAAAGTTTGACTCCGCACCGCTTTTCTAAGTTTACAATGTATATCATATATTTTTAAAAAAGTAACAAGGAGCAGTACATTTTAAAGCTGCGCTGTACTAATTTTATGTGTATTTTATTTTGCTTTATTTGGTACCAATAACTTTATGAAGTCAGTTTCAAAATAAGTCTATTACAGCAAAACTTTAATTCCCTCTGGTGAATAATTTTTTTAAAAACAAGTAGCCCGTGTCAGCCATACGGCTGACAAATAATTTTTCCCGCATTTTTTATATTCATTTACTATATTTTTTTCAAAATTCAACCCTTTTATGCCATTCCCGTGACTGTAAGCTTTACATTGATACCTCAGTTACCCACTCTAATTTTAGTTGGGGAGAAGGGTCTTTCCTTCTTTTGGTGAAAATATGTTGTCCAGCATAAAGATGTCCGAATTAATTTTTTATTAATTTCAACCACCTTATGATGCTCCCTGAACTACAAAGTTTCCCATAATATCTCATTTATCCTATTTTTTCTGTGGTTGGGGAGGAAGGTTCTTCCATCTTTGGTAAAAGTATGTTGTCCAATATAAAGATGTTCATGTTATTTTTTTTTAAATTTAAACCATTTATAACATTCTCCAGACTGTAAGCTTTGCAATGATACCTCATTTAGCCCAATCCGTTTTGTCGTTGGGAAGAAGCCCCCCCCCCTTTTGGTAAAAATGCGTTCTCCAGCATAAAAATGTCCTTGTTATTTATTTTATGAAACATTCAACCCTTTTATGACATTTCTTGAAACTTAAGCTTTGCAATGATATCTCATTTAGTCCAATCCTTTTCGTGGTTAAGGAGAAAGTTCGTTGCCCCTTTTAGTGAAAAAACGTTTTTCAGTATAAAAATGTCCATGTTCATTTTTCCAAAAACATGATATTCTGGCTTTACGTAGGCAAATTACTCTTACCAATAAGTTTAAACCAATTCGAAGATAAAAAATTTTTCAACTTTCCAAGTCCATATAGGGCCCTGTTTTTGTGAAAATGTGTTGTCCAACCAAGAGATGTCCATGTATTTTTTTTTTTAATTTCAACCCCTTTATGACATTCCCCTTTCTGTAAGCTTTGCAATGATATCTCACTTAGCCCATTCTTTTGCTGGTTGGGGAGGAAGGTCGTTCCTCTTTTTAGTGAAAAAACGTTTTCCAGTATAAAGATGTCCATGTTCATTTTTCCAAAAACATGATATTCTGGCTTTACATAGGCAAATTACTCTTACCAATAAGTTTGAAACAATTCGAAGATAAAAAATTTTTCAACTTTCCAAGTCCATATAGGGCCCTGTTTTTGTGAAAATGTGTTGTCCAACCAAAAGATGTCCATGCTATTTTTTTAAATTTCAACCCCGTTATGACATTCCCCTTTCTGTAAGCTTTGCAATGATATCTCATTTGCCCCAATCCTTTTGCTGGTCGGGAAGGAAGGTCGATCCATTTTTTAGTGAAAAAACGTTGTCCAGCATTAAGATGTCCATGTTAATCTTACCAAAAAACATGACATTTTGGTTTTACATTGGATAATTACTCTTATCAATAAGTTCGAGCCAATTCAAAGACAAAAAATTTTCACTTTCCAAAATCCATAGGTTTCCCTTTTTTGTGAAAATGTTTTGTCCAGACTAAAGATGTCCATGCAAACTTTTTCTAAATTTCAACCTCTTTATGGCATTCTCCCGACCGTAAGCTTTGCAATGATATCTCATTTAGCCCAATCCCTTTTGTGGTTGGTGAGCAAAGTAATTCCCTTCTTTAATGAAAAAAACGTTGTCCAGTATAAAGATGTCCAAGTTCATTTTTCCAAAAATCATGATATTCTGGCTTTACATTGCCTAATTACTCTTTCCAATAAGTTTGAGTCAATTCTGAGTCAAAAAATTTTTTAAGTTCCAAAATCCAAAGGTTCCACTTTGGTGAAAACGCGTTCTCCAGTATAAAGATGTCCATGTAAGTTGTTTCAAAATTTCAACCCCCTTACGACATTCCCTGGGGTATAAGCTATCCAACGATACCTCATTCATTTTAATCCGTGGGGTGGTTAGGGAGGAGTTAGGGAACACACAGACTCACAGACGGACAGACAGACAGACAGACAGACAGACACACACACACACACACACACACACACACACACACACACACACACACACACACACACACACACACACACACACACACACACACACACACACACACACACACACACACACACACACACACACACACACACACACACACACACACTCACACACACAGACATTACGTCTATTTATATATATTGTTTGGTGCTATGTAACACAACTTGCTTTTAGGTATCGCTTTCCTCCATAAAGGAGCTCTGGTCAACAGATATTGATTATAAAAATAGAAAACAAATGCCAAGAGTGTTAAACTTTGAATTAGGTTTTAAATAAATACAACCAATGGAGTAATATTTTTTGTGTGTTTTAAAAGCGAAATCTTGTTATTTCGGACTAAAAGAAAGATTTTAAAATTTAAAGAAGCAAAATGGTTTTTCTCCATGTATTTCGCTGCTTTTCAGTTCTTGGTTGCTAATCAGTAAAGTAGAAAGTACCGTTAAAACATATCACACAAAAAAACCACAAAAATGTAAAACCCTCCGAATATTTTTTTTTAATTGTCGTATTTATTGCAAACATAAATTTTCTTGTACCTGACCTTAAAATGTTCAAAGTTTTATTATTACATAATAATAATATGCTCAGCAAAACTAATTTTTGAAAAATGGTCCCACACCAAATTCTGCTGCAAAATCTACATATTCTTATTTTTAACTCGTTAAGGTCTCTCCGGACAGTTTTTATTGCAGAACGTTCAGTAGTAAACCAATTGCAATAAAAAGCAAAAATTACCCATTTTTATTTACACACAATTTACTTTTGAATTATTATACTTATAGAGTATTATAATATTTTAAGATATTCAAATGACGAAAATTTGACTAATTGGCGAAAAGCAGGCAACAAATCCTGATTACAATAATGATATTTTTTGAATTTATGTTAAATAAAATTTTAAAATTGTAAAAAAATAAAAAAAAACATTATTAAAATAAAAAAAAAAATTGTGGCCAAATATGTTTTAATGTAGGAATCGATCTCGGCACCTTTCAATAAATTTGACGACGCACTAACGGACTATGCCACTGCTACCATGGGATGATGAGCTCTAAAAGCGATTTATAAACCACCCTTCTGAAAAAAATTGATAAAACGCACGACGCACGACAGAACTATTTATGCGTTAAAAAATACAAAAGATGTTATGGCCTTCCAAAAATTATAAATTTCAATAGAAATATACTATCTGGAGCTTTAAATTTTACCAAATTAAATTAAATCGAAGTTTTAACGAAATTTTGAAAAAATTAACCCCCATTTTTCACGGAAAATTCTTTATTAAACCATAAATACAACAATATTCAGTTTATTTTTTACGTACGTGAAAGAGTGTAACTGTGTCTCTCTATTGGAAGTGTTTTTTTAAATAAATAGTGTGTAGTAAATATTTTTAAGGGTTTTAAAAAAATTTCATTGCAATTTGATTTTTAATATCAATTATTTTAATTACTTACAATAATATAATGAATGTTCACTTTATAATCGTGATATTTCTGCCTTTTTAACACAAATATAAATTTTTTAGTGAAATATTACTGTATTTCACGAGATCTGGTATGCCAAAAATGGCGATTTTCCATACTTAAGAAAACTGTCCGGAGAGACCTTAACCCCTGAAAATTAAAGTAAAATGTCAAAACTTCTAAGTTTAACTGAAAATATTTTGTATCGTATATATTAACTCGTTTACTACTAAAAAATTTTTTTTCATGTAACATAAAAAACGCATGTTAGTAAGTAAAAAACAAAGGCCTTGTTAGTATACTTTGCCTTGCAAAAGAGCATTATACTACTAAAATCCAATTAAACATTAAATATCCAAAAAAAAAATTTTAACTGAAAATATTTAGTAACACAATTTATTACGCTTATGTAATATGGATGGATGGATGTAAGATGGAACGATACAGTTAGGATACCCTGTCGGTTTTTGTGTATCACTCGTTCCGTACGAGACGGACAGAAGCAAAATATATGTTGGGAGAAAGGGAATTTTTTTTCCGGTCAGTTCGGTATCTTTAACATGTTTGGTGGACCATTCCACGGCGAGATATGCTTCGTTGAAAAAAGGCATTTTAAAACAGTCTTTCCCAATTTAACAGAACCAGAGTTAATATTACGTAATAAAAATTTAACTCAAGTTATATACACCAAATGTACATGCCCAAAAAAATTTTCAGCAAAATCCCTACTATTGAAGTTTTTTAATTTCGTTTTATTGCTAAAATTGTTGAAATAAAAAATAAAAAGAAGTGATAGTACCTGTAGAGATTTCGTTAAAAACTTAAAAACTGGCTCGGAATTATGGTGGGGGGTCGCAACTCCCCTAGTGCCCCCCGGGGGGTCGAATTGAAAAACGGAGGTCGGATTCGTCATCAGGACATGTTTTGGGGGAAATAGGTGAAAATTTTGTAACTGTATCGTTCTACCTTAATATGAATGGCGCGTTAGCCCACTGGATACGATAAGAAATACGTTTACTTTTTCAAATTGTTGATCGCGTCATGGTACCTTCGATATGGAATACTAAGCTTCAAAATTTAGTTTAAAAGGGTTTTTTGACAAACCTAAATTGGTTTTTGTAATTTTTTTGAAACAGCGCATCGCAAATTTTTCTTTAACAATGCCAATTATAGAAAGTGATTGTAACGATAAACCGCACATTTGATATTGTGATATTCGACAAGACGATTTTAAAACTTTTCTTATTATTTTAGTTACAAATTTAATTAAGTTTAATACAGTTAAGTCTAGTTTAGACTAGTTTTGTTCTAAAAGTTAAGGTGTTTGGCGACCAAAAAAAAACAAAAATATATTAATCTATGCCTACTTACCCTTTACTTGTGTCGTAGTCATATTAAAATTAGGGAATATTTTTGTTCAACTGCGTCCTAGCAACACGGTCTCGCAACTATGCGATTAACTTATATTTGTTAACAGCCAAGAAAATATGGTAAATTTTGGAAACTTTTCACTGCAAGGTTCCAGCAGATTTGTTTCTCAATCACGGTTCACTGGTTTTCCTACTCCTGACTAAAATAACAAGATATACTTTATTTCCTGTTGTTTCAATGATTAAATTGTAAATTGCACGTATATAAACGAAAAATAGCATTTAAAGTAGTAAATAGCAAGAACATTAATTTGTTTCCTAGTTTTCTGGCATTTTTCGTGACATTTGCCGTGCAAATAAGAAACCCACAATTTATGCACTTGAAATTTCAATTAAACTTGTTAATATTTTTTACATTAACTTGACATAAAAAAACCACTGGGATTGTTTATTATTTTTTTGAAAAAAAAAAACCATTCCGACGAGATTGTAAAAGGGTTATGTAAGGTCTTCGAAAAAAAAAGCCGAGTGTAATGTGGAGTTCATGGGTGTTGTAGCATTAACGGCAAGAGCACCTATATACCACGGGCTCTGTCTACGAAACCAAAATTTTTAAATATATTTAAAAATTTATAAATATTTATAAATTTATAAATATTTATAAATTTAAAAATAACTTAAAATGGTTATATCATAGGTGGATAATCTAATAAAGGTATGTCATAGCGCTCTGTAGCAGCGTGCATCATAAAATCCAATTCGGGCCGCACGTCCGGCCAGAAGCCGCACGTCCGGCCAGTAGCGGTATGTCCGGCCAGATGCCGCACGTCCGGCCTGATTTGTATTTTTTGGTGCACGCTGCTACAAACCCTTCAGCTACTTACTAATAACTGGTTATATAGCGTTATATACATAGATTTAGTATAAAACAACAAATTTGCTTATTTTAATTTTGTTTTTTTTTAAATTGTAAAAACACATATGAATATTTTTTTGAATATGTGACACATTATATTTGTTTTATCGTTTGTTAAAAATTCCAACTATCACAGCAAAGGTTTTTCACACCAAAAATATTTTTTTTAAAATAGAGGGTAGTAATCTTAGGCTTCATGTGATGTTGCAGTTTTTTTAGTTAGTATAGTAAAATATGATCGGGATGCAAGAGCTAAGCGGAGCGAAGCACCACAAGAAAATTAAGTAAGCACTATTTTAGTACCTAGATTTTTATTTTTCCAGGCAAAAATAGGGAGGGATGGCCCTCTATATCCCTGATAGTGATTTGGACTGCAGACACTGATTTTTACTTGAGTCAGCTATTGTATAACTTTTTGCCACGATGTTACAGTGCAAACTCTTTTTTAAAATTGAATAGAAGCAACAAAATAAATAGATTTAATGTATTACTAATTTTAATATTTCTCATAAAATTTTCCAAATATAGACTAAAAAATAAATAAAATAATCGATAATTAAAGCCAGACAAAGTAATAATTAATGATAAGATGCGTAGGCAGCTTTACATGTTCCTTGACAAAAAAATAATTGAAAAAAAAATTAAAACTTTGGGTTCAAGTTATTGCGACATGTCTGTAAATAAGTCTTTTTTTATAATCATATGCAAATGGGAAATTTTTTTATTATTTATCAACCTCTATATCAACATTGTATTTATATGCCTTTAATTTATTTTGTCATATCATGTTGCTAACATGAGAAATACCTATTGATTGTTTCAAAGCTTACGAATAAATATTTAACTTATTTTAGCATTTTCCGAACCTTTATATTAATTTAAAAACAAAGTAAACATCATGCAAATATTTATAAACAATAAAATAATGTATTTATTTTATTTTATTTATCTATTTTTATTTATTTATAAGACAGGTACATTCTTACACTTAGTATATTACTGTAGAAAAAACTATGGGATAAACAAAATTGATTCTGGGACACGAGGGTACTGGACACGAGGGTACTGGACACGAGGGTACATAGCTTAGAAAAAATATGTTTGCCACAAATATGTAAATTTTTTAAACTAAATGAGCCGAACTAAGTTTTAATCAATTGAATGCGTAGACAATTACACGTTGCATAAGTCGTTCTTTTTTAACTATAAATAACAATTTTGCTTGCTTAAGTATAATGCAATTTAATAATCAAAAACTTTGTAAATAGTTAAATAACTAATTGAAAGAAAAATTTTTAAAGGTCATTTTACAAACAATTCATACAATGGTTTTTTAATGAAAACAATGATAATGCTTGAAGCTTACTCCAAAGCTCTGAAACTTTGAAACCCTGCCTTTGCAAAAAACTTAAGAATTAATATTAAACAATCATGAGTGGAATGAGAACGCCAAGAAGATATTTAATTACTGTTTTTTTAAAAACAGTAATTAAAAACCAAAAAAATAAGTTAAACTTTATCATTATATTTTAATAATAGTGTGCTTTTAAAAAATACTGAATAATTTATTTTTAGAAAAGGCAAGCAATTGTTTTTCTGAAAATATTTTACTAAAATGTTTTTGCAAGGTTTTAATAGCAGAATTATTTGCAATTATTTTTGCAGTTATTTTTTCCGAAGCCATTATTAAGAATTCATTTTTTCTACACACCACGAAAAATAACCACGAAAATGTTTTGACAGCACAATCAAAGCATAACAGCAACCTTAATGTTTATCATCTTTCACATCGTCTCATAGCTTCTCAGGGTTTTTAAAGCTAGTTATTATTTTAAAAAAATTCACGAAAATATAAGCAAATAACACAAAAATGTTTTAATGTTATGAAATCATTATTTTTGTTTTATTTCTTCTCAATAATTTTTTTTTATAATCCTAACTTTTATAAGACAGTCAAACAAACTAAATACTTTTTAAGTAAAACCAACTATTTTTATGCAATAAGTTTATCCCGCTTTATGCGGGAAAGTTGTTTTTTGCTCTTCAGTACCCTCGTGTCCAGTACCCTCCTTTCCCTCTTGCATAATGAATTGATTTTGCTGCGAGGTTGTGGTGAACGCAATTTTTTAAGCCCAGTACTTTCGTGTCCAGTACCCTCGTGTCCAGTACCCTCGTGTCCAGTACCCTCGTGTCCAGTACCCTCGTGTCCAGCACCCTCGTTTCCAGTACCCTCGTGCCCCGTTCCCACAAAATTAGACCCAATTTAATTTGCTCTTTCGTCGGCAAAATGCCAAAGCCAAGGCCCACATGTAATAAAAAAACAACAATTGGACTCTTGTGGCAAGAATATTACGGAACACTGTTTGATTAAATAATAAAAACATATAAAATGAAGTCATAATTAGAGTATTTTAAAATTTAAATTTAAGTTGATACTCATATAAACCAAACTAAGTTAAACTATTTTTAAAAGCATCATAAAAATTGTCGTTGAGCCTGCCTTTCAAAAAAATTACGCTGCCAAACTACAGTCTATACAAAAATGATGCGGACTGGCGAAAAACTCGAAATTTGAAAAGTTATATATCCATAACGGAGGTTAGAATATATTCGGGACATATATGGGAGCATAGCTCAGACTCTTGGCTATCTTTTGAAAAGGTTAGGAAAAAATGTTTTTCGATGACATCATCACTACAGACGATGCGGCGAAAAAAACCTGGTCCCAAAAAAAAACAAAATTTTTTATTAGTACGAGATAAGAACCGCCGCTTGGTATGCTGTTAAAACATACTTTTCTGAGTTTTTCTAAAAGTTTGAGCGAAATCGACTCGCTCTTTTTTTTATAATGCGTTGAATGCGCGCGGTTTTCGCGATTTTTCGCGAATTTTCGCCACGCTAATACACTGTCCGAATTATTTATTTTGTTTTGCTTCCTGCTCGAAAAGATACCATATTAATAGTATTGTTATTAAATGCCCGCCAATTTGTATTAGTTACTTTTGATCTAAAAAAACATTGAGCGAATCGATTTCACTCAAACTTTCAGAAAAAACTCAGAAAAGTATGTTTTAACAGCATACCAAGCGGGTTTCTTATCTCGTACTAATAAAAAAGTTTTGTTTTTTTGTTAGACCAGGTTTTTTCATCCCATTGGCTGTAGTGATGACGTCATCGAAAAACATTTTTCCTAACCTTTTCAAAAAATAGCCAAGAGTCTAAGCTATGCTCCCATATATGTCCCGCACATATTCTAACCTCTGTTATGGATATATAACATTTCAAAGTTCGAATTTTGTCGCCAGTCCGCATCATTTTTGTATAGACTATAGATGTGTACAAATATACGGTTCTAACATACCATTGTTAAAAAAACAGCAAACGATTTCGCTAATGTCTAAAAAAATCATTTAGAAAAAGGACCTAAGAAAGCAGGTACTGTTTTTGTCAGCTGTAATCTAGATTTTAAAAGTGTATGCGTATTGTTTCTTTATTAAAGCCTTTTAGCAAAAACCTAACTTTCGCAAAGAGGTTACGCAAAAGTTACATACGCTTTCAACCGCAGTGTTATTAAAATAAAAAAATATCTAACTGCTTAAATTGCTTTGTTATATTCAGTGTCCCAAATAGGGCACGATTTGGGCACGTCGAAAAGGGCTTCTCGAATTATCTAATTAGGCTTCTTTGTCTGAGGTCTAGAGCCAAATTGAGCCGTGTAATGGTCTTGCGTAGAATAATACTTTTATAAGGCCAAACCCAATAAGCGATTGTCCGAATTTGAGGTATATTACTCAAATAATGGTGCGCCTTAATTAGGGCACCAAATTGAAAAACAAAATCATTTCTCCAGCGTCGCTTCTCTGGAATTTAATTTGCGGTACATTATGGGACATACATAGTTTTTTCGTTGAGTGCCCTAATAACGTTATATCATTGGAATATAGTGCCTTATTTAGAATAAACATTGTCGTTACGGGCGAGTAATGAATATATAGTATAAAATAAAATAAAAAACATATAGGGTAACTGACTTAATTTCGGCCACCTTTTTTTATTTTTTGAATAAGTTTTTTCTGGCTTTTTCAATCAACCCAAATTTGCCTAAAAATCAAACAATAGCTATATTTTTTATTCCAGTGTAAAATTTCAGTATTTCTGTTAAACTTAAAAATCAGTGAAGGTTTAAACTTTTTTTAAAGTGGCCGAAGTTAAGGCGCGTGCCATTTATTTCGGCCACCTACAAAAAACTGGCCATAACTATTGCTTAAACGAACAATAAAAATTTCTAAAGGTTGCAAATTTACCCTTAGGTATTGTTCTTGGCACATATAACTTAATTTTTTCCGTTTGCGAACTTTAATAGTTATTACCAAGACTTTAAATAATTATGTCAAAACCTTAAAAAAACAAATTTTAATAACTTGTATTTTTTGTTTAATTTTTATTTTAGGCTTAAAAAACGTCAAAACAAAGTCAAACGAGCGAAAAAAATTCTTTATAAATACGGTAGTGCAATGATATTTAAAAACAACAAAAAACGGCAGGTTCTTTCACCTAAATTTTATAGTGGCCGAAATTAACGGAATCTTAAAATGCGCAGTTAGTTAAACGCATTGCAAAATAATTTTGAAGAAAATATCAAAACATGAAAATTAACAACTTTAAGCCTTAAATATTTTAAGGTTATATATTGCTTCGTTCTAAATTTGATGCAGTTTAAACACAAAGCAAAAATTAAGAAAATCATAAAAAATTCACTTTTTGTATGAAAATGTTGATAATGTAGTATAATAAAAATAAAAAACTTTTGCAAAAACACTTTATTCAACATTAATCCAGTTACTTTTGTGCTAGTTCTTTTGTGTTTTAAAAATAAGCCAATTTTCTAACACCCTAAATTGGTGGCCGCAATTAAGGCGTGGCCGAAATTAAGTCAGTTACCTTAAATGATTCTTCTTGCTGTTTTAATTTTTATAAACTGTGTTATTTTATGTGTGCGTGAAATTTCTTATCATGGGTGGCGCGGGAGCGCCACGGGGCGATTTAGCCCCGTGGCGCCGCGCCAACCATAATTAGAGAACGGGGAAATTTTGAAATTCAGAACCTTCTTCTTCTTCTTCTTCTTATTATTCCAAAATGCTCCATTCTTAAAAACGATATTCCTCCTTATTTGTACGATGATCAAAAATAAACATGGGCTCATTTAAAGAAGAAGGAAACGCAACTTTCTTAGGAAGCACTTTTTTCATTTAGGCCTTGTATTGATTATTGATCAAAATAAAAATTGAAAATAGACAAATAAAAACTCCTATGCACAATAACAGCCTTTGGCAACAATAAGAGACAGAGCAGACAACCAACATCCCCTCATAAAAACCGCACAAAAACAGCAGACCGGAATGGGGCAGAAACGGCGCCAGCCCAGCGCCATCTGCTTCAACCGCGCGGAAAACGGCAAAAACAACAGAGACTTTTAATTCTTGCATCACTCATGACAAAATAATTCAAAGTATTATAAAAAATAAAAAAGCGCAGTGGCGCGGGAGCGCCACGCGCCGCAATCATCGGTGGTGCGGGTGCCAACTGCAATTTAACCCACGGCACCGCGCCAACTATACTTAGACAACGTGAGTAAATTGTATTCATGTTCATCATCTTATTATTATTATTATTATTTTTACTTTAAAAACTTAAATTATCATCATTGGCGCACGGCATCGCGCCAACTATATTAGAGAACGAGTAACTTGTCTGGAGCGCATCTGCACCGCACTAACTATAATAAACAACGTGGGTAATTTGAATTTAAATTCATCTTCTTCTTATTATTTTTTGATCCACTCGGTAACGGAACGAATACATATGTCATTGCGCAGCTAAAACTATAGTTATTAGGCTATTTTTTTAATTTAATTCAAAAAAAGTGGGAGACTAGCCTTGAAAATGTTCTAAGAATAGAGATAAAAAGGGGCGATTTTTCCCGGGCGACGTCTAGACAGAAAAGATGTAGACTAGTCTGAGATGGACATTATGTGGACTATAGGAAATTGCATTCGGTGGCCAGCTGCTCACTAAATAAATTTTACGATATGATAATTATTTATACATTGATCTACCACAGTGTGCATTTTTTTTAGTTGATGAAATGTCAATTGAAAAAATTATAATCTACAGTATCTTTACAAGCGCGAAATCGCCACTTTTCAAATTATAGTTCTAACATACAAATATAACCTTCAATTGAAAAAGTGCGATTCGCGCGTCAAAGATTCTTATATATTTTTCAATTACATTCATCAAACGAAAAAATAATAGCTTCATTAATCAATAAAAAAATCATATCATATCAAATATTAACACCCAAACCAAATCAAATCCATACCACAAATCCATCCAAATAATCCAAAAACCCCAAAAACCCCCCCCCATCAACATATGTATATATGAACAAAGAGATTGCTTGCTCTCGACATTTAAAGCAGTGGTACAATAAAATCGTCAGGTGAATAAGCGCGCAGCGAGTCAAAGGATTTGTGTGGGTTGTGGGTTCTTTACGGTATGTCCAAGACATTCTGGTTGATTAATTATGTTGTTAATAAAACTGTTTTTAGTTCCATATAACTGTTATATAATATTTTTTCTGAATTAAAAAAGATAAAATATAATCATTCTTAAATCTTTATTTGATTACATGTGAAATTCCCGCAGAAATAACTATTATGACTTGAATTGTTTAACAAACCACATTTTTAACAACTGGCCTCACATCCCGGTCAAAACTCTTTGACAAAAATTGCTTAAAACTCTCTAATGTTACGACATAAGTCAGCAACAAAACCTTAATTATATGTCTTGAACGCTCTAAAGGACCAGAACGAGACTGTATTTAGAGTGTTTTGAAGAAATATAGTTTACATTTAAAAACTTGATTGTTAAAATTAGTGCAGTATTTGTCAAAATATTGCGTTTCCCGTACAAAAAACTCTCGATTCTTCGCTAAAAATACGAAGTGACGGTAGTGATTTGTTGGGCAAAGATAACCAACTTTCACGGCATCTGTGCGAGAAGTGAGTTAGGTTCGCGTGCATTTTATCGAGTTTAAGCCTTAGTTAAAACATTTTTTTATCAAAAAAACATAAAAATAATGTCACTTTTTCACAAAAGTATCTGTTTTCGTCTTTTTTATTTTAAAACTAATAACTTTAAATTGAGCGCTCACTTCAAATTTACCATTTTTAACTTAAACCTTCACAGTTTTATATATCAAAAACTCAAGTTATTTTGGTTATATTACGAACTAATTCACAATAAAATATTATTTAAATAGCCTTAATGTTGCTTTTTTTAGAGCATATAAGAATTATAAAATTTGTTAACTATTTTTAAAGTTAAAATGATAAAAATGAAATGTGTTCGAACTTTTTGTTTCCAGAGTGATTTCTTTGTTTTTTGTTTTTATATTTTTGTGAGGAATTATCGCTTTTTATAAAGTTGTTGAGAATGCATTAATAGATCATTTTAAATAAAAAAACAGTGAAAATGATACATAGTGTACTCTTTTTTTGCCCGCACGATAGGTTTTGGGTGTTAAATGTAACGCCGAAATCGGGATTAAGTTTGCGTAACATTTTTTTCTTTCACTTAGCGTTTTTGGCGCCAAAATCAAGGGTTTTTTGTACAAGAAACGCAATATCTCGACAAATACTGCACCAATCTTAACAATCAAAATATCCAATTAAAGTAAAAACAGCCGCTTTCTTTGAGTGTATATTTATTTTATAACTTAAATTGTTATCTCCATTGAGCAATCTTGAAAAAATGCTATTTTTCGGAGGTCATATCTCCTGAACTAGTGAGGATATTTTGACGAAAAAAATTTTGTGTGCTATTGGGGCAGGGTAAGGCTTTTACAAAAAAATTATGAAAATCGAAGACAAAAAATTTGCTTGAGCACTCTACTTTTTATAATATCGTTAAAAATTTAATATTTATTTTAGATAATATCATCATAAATTTAATATTTATTGGTTTATATTTATTGACTGACGCCCACTGAAACCATAATGCACACATGATACTCACATGCCATAGTTTGTAACGATAAACAAAATGACTCTCAGTCAAAACTGCAAAAAGTGGCAGAACTGCGATTACCTGCACAAACTTGGATTTTGGACACTAGTTTAGGCTGCAAACTTGCTTCTGATTCAGTTTTATTCAGTGTCCCAAATCCAAGTTTGTGCAGGTAATCGATGTTTTAAAAACTCAACAAAAAATAAATAAAAACATGCATTTGGGTCATTTTAGCCGAAATATCATTCCACTGGAAAAAATCAATAATAAAAAGAAATTACCAATAAAATGGGCCGTTAAAAAAAATAAAGGATGGAATGAGTAATAAAAGTAAATATATAGATAAATTTCTAATCAGGCAATTAACGAAAATAGCAATTTGTACAGCTTCGATTATAAGTATCCATTTTTAACCACTCAAACAAAACAAAACAATTACAAACTCAAACAAAACAAAACTTTAACACAACAATGTAATTGTTTTGTTTAAAAAAATAAACGAGCAAAATAAACTAAAACATTGTGAAATACAAAAATGAATCATAACCTAACCAAATTTTTATAAGCGTTTTAAAGTTGAACAATCGCTATGTACTTAGAAAAATGTTAAGTTATATTGACGCTATGTCTTTTTATTAAGCTGATGCAAAGCTAAAGTAAACAAGAAATTTTTTTCTCATAGAATACTCAAACGACTTCTTTAATTTTCAATGTTTTATTTAGTTATATATTTTACTTTATATATTAATGCCACGTTGAAGAAAAAATTTTACTTGTTTTAAAAACGCCAAGTATATAAATTTTATTTTTAAAAAAATTGTGCGCAATCCAATAATTTCCAAAACGTATGATTAAGCTTCAATGATTTAAATGAAGAATTTTAATCCATATTTATTGTTTTGTTTTACCCATATCGTCATTACTTTAACAAAAAGATTCACAATCATTATAAAATTAACGTGACTCTGATTCATTTTGTTTAGATTATTTAAGTGTAAAGATATAAAAAGTCACAGTTGTGAGTATTTTATGACGCTTCTGACTCATTGTGTTAGAGTAACAACAATATTTACTTTTAACCGATTTTGACACAAGTTAAACTACGCAGTTGCCTCAAAATGAAAAAAAAAACTTCTTTGACACGAAAAACGAACGATTTTGTATTATTTTCAATGCCTTTGTTTTGACCGAAAATATACTAATAATTAAAAATTATCAATTGGCTTTTAACAAGCGAGTGTCAAAACGTAAAATCTTTGACAATCACAAAATCGTCCATTTTTAACATGTTAAGGCTTTGGTACCTCCTTGTCTATAAAACAACCTTAAATGTGAACAAGTGGCGATATCACAATTTCACGTTTTTACATACAGAAATTATGATTTAGGTTCGATGGAGCCTTGGGAACTTGGAGCTGGAACTTGGAGCCAAAAATAGGTAAGTTGGAGCCGTAGGTGGGGAACTTAGGACCGTAAGTTGGGAACTTGGAGCCAAAAATAAAAATTGCGAAAATGTGTACCTAAGCCTAAGCGAAGCCTAAATCTAACCCCAAACCATTTTTTTCCTAAAGGCTCCAAGTTCCCGTTGCTCGTGGCTCCAAGTTCCCAAAAAATTCCGATGGCTCTAAGTTCCCTGCTTGTGGCTCTAAAGACCCCGTACCGAAATTATATCATGAACGATTTTGATGTTTTTGATTGCTCAAAGAGTTATGTAATCCAAACTCTAAGCGGTAAAATTAACGATGTATGTAAAATGCGTTGAATATGAAGGGCAGCTACATTTTCGTATCCGATTACAAAGATTTACTATAAATGGGAGAATATATGTTTTGGACTTTCAAAATTTAAAACTAATAACTCGAGCGACAATTTATTTTTATTTGCTCCAATCCATTTTTCTTTCCGATGCTTGCATCGGGAAATTAATGCTTACTATTATCTGTGTATTCTTCTGCAAATTTTTTACTTCTGGAAACGATCTTGTTGGTAAAAAAGTTAAGAATAAAGTAGCTTAAAA
>JASAMX010027203.1:0-13952 GCA_030248175.1 Microlaimidae sp. YZB2_3
AAAGGCGAGGGCCCTACGGGCCCTCTCCTTTTTTAGTTTTGAATATTGATGTCTGATATAATTAAAATTAATATCCACATTAATAATAGTACCAGAAACGTTTTGAAACATAAAGCAAAGAAATTTACTATTTATTAAAAAATCGTTTAAACTGCAGCTCTTCAATCGTTTTGAAAACTGACCCACTTGAGTTCTTAATTTCCGCAAATTTAAAAATGATCAGAAAATTTAGAAAATTATAAAATGAATTAGATAAATTAATTGATTTTTTTAAAAATTGAGAACAAGGGAAGTTTTTTAAAAATCGCTTTCACAAGTAAAAATTAGTGATCACACACCTTCCTTATCATTTTAAAAATTGCACTTTTCAAAATCTTTTAGTATCTTAACGCAAAATAAATAATATGACCTTTCAAGGTGATTTATTGAATAAGAACTTTGCTTTTACAATTTAAAAAACATCGCGTTTTTGATTAGTCTTTTATTATGCACGTGTGCAACCCACTAAAAAAATCCCCCCATTCTTAGCTTTCTAAAAAGCTCTTTACAAGTTTCACAAATAAAAAAATTCAATTGCAAAAAAGATTTAGCTTGTTTAAAAAGGATAAATCAAATTTCAAAATTTTAAATCAAAATAAAAATTCAACTTTAAAGAGTACACAAGAATGAATACAAATGTAGTCCAAATTATCTTTAAGTTAGATGGTAAAATTTTAAAAATATTTTTGTCTATTTTATTTGTCTAATTTAATCAAAAATATATAATATACCGAAAAATGTGCAACTCCTATATAAAAAAAGTATGGTAAAAGTAGGCCATTATAATAAGCCTCTCCATTTAAATGAAAAATTTGACTACTATAATGGCATAGTAGCCATTTTAAGTCGGCGAGTTAAAGGGAGATAGGAAAGCTATTATAAGAGTCAGTTATTTTATTTGAATTTCATATTCATATATACTTACAAGTGTAATACTGTCGGAGCCGCAGGAGTTTTTTTGGCGTGTTGGGAATAGTATTAAAGTTTTTAATATGGGAAAACTCGTGCGGCCCCGACAGTATTACACTTGCAAGTATATATAAAGTTAAATCAAATCAATAATTGGTTAATATAATGGCTTCCTTTTTATTTTAACTCACTGATTTAAAATAACTACTATGCCATTTTAATGGAGAGTGCCATTTAAATGGAGAGGCTTATTATAGATGGAATTAATACATTATAATTATTATGGTTTATGGCTTATTTATTTATTATTTATTATTTATTATTATTAATATTTATGGTTATTATAATGGCAATTATAATTATAATGGTAATATAATCAAAACAATTCCTTAATTTAAAAAAACCATCAATGGTGTTTTATCAAATTAAAAAAAATTTGAAAACAAATATTAAAATATTATGACAATTTTAATGAAGCTTTTAACATGTTTTTTTAATTTTTAAATAAATAAATTTATTCAAATTATTAAAATAAGAACATCAATTTGTGTAATTTTTGTATTATTGTTGAAGCCTGAATCAGCGTTTAATTTGCTATGTATGTGATTTTTCTTTTAAAAAAACATTATTGCATATTTTTATAAATATTTTTTTTGTTAAAAAAAGGTTTTTTGCTCAAAGTTATTTAAACTTGAAATTTGGATTTCGGATCATTTTCAAAAATTTAAAAACCTGTCATTATCTCCAGACAATTTTCTTTAATTTAAGCTTTTATTTGTTGTTTAATGTGTAACCTGCAAAAAGTTACAGCTAAAATGCTAAATGGTATCAAAATGAGGAAAAATTGGGGAAAAAAGTGCATTTAATTTCGACACTTTTTAAAAAGACCCCTAATCCAGGTTTAAGCGCAGTGCTATGACTCCTACACATTTCAACGTTGTCTTTCAACGATTTACAACTACAATTTACCACCCGACCACTAAATTCAACCCGTTTTTACCTACAGAAGTAGTGTGCCGAAATTACACTATTTTATTTTATAACGTCCACCACAGACGCAACGTAGAACCACGGGGACTAAAAATTCGGAAAATATACTAAATTTTACCAGGACAGTTTAATTTTTAAACCAATTTATTACGTAATCATGAAATGCCCATGTTCTAAAAACGAGTAACATTTTTTTAAAATTATAAATCACACAATTTCACATAAAAATATCATAACATAACAAATAAAAAGCTCACGACAGTCATCTACACATAATTAGCTCTCATCTGAGCTATCAAACGTCATATTCCGTCCAGGATTACCAAAGATATAATCCAAAATCAAAAATACCCAATTGGGAAAAGTGCCGAAATTAAATGCACTACCCTATCTATATCCACGTCCCTTTAAAATCCATCATACACAATGTATTTTAAAAAAATACAAGAATGGCCTTGGTACAAGTCTCATACGTGTACCGATTATCGATTTGACTGATCCAAATGTAAAAAACCGGTGAAAAAACTTGGGCCTCAAAAAATCAAAACTTTTTTAATAATGCGGGACGAAAAACGCCACTTGGTGTGCTGTTCGCTCATTTTTTTTTAAATTCCAGGTTATTTTGTTAGAAAAACATTTTTTTAAGTTTAAATTTAATTACAAAATTCCCAAATATCACAGCTAAAAAATTGAATTTTCAAAGTGTTTTCTTACTTGTAAAAATTTTTCTCCATTTGTAAACACAATTTTTATTCAAGCAAAGTTTTATAACTATCAGGTGCATACCCCTTAATTTGGTTAAGAACTTATGTTAGTTTTTAGTAACTTTAGTGAGGTGGCTTTGAAACATATCACCCCTTCTTTTACATCAAATTTGGCTGGAAATAACGCAACCGATGTTGTTTTTTGCCTATTTACTTTAGTGCGGTGATTTTTAAAACGCACCATTTTCTGTTTTGCACAGGTTTCTAAGCATAGGTGCAGCCCAGGTTTTAGTGAGTACCCGACCCTCCAAATATGGGTTATTGGGTTTCATGCAAATTATCTGCAAATTTAATCTTAAAAATTTGTTTAATAAAATATTTAGGGTTTGTGGTGTATTTTATATTCTTGAACAGCGATACATATCTTGATAAAATTTAAATGGATTGGAAAATTATAATTTTTTTTTGAAGGCTAATAATACGGGAAAATTTTCAAAATGCTGTTTCACCGGTAAACAATGACTAATAGCAACCCAGTTTATTTAGAAGACTGCACCATTAAATAACATCCATCTTAGAGTATTATTTTTATTTATTTATTTTCATTTTATTCAAAATAAAAATTTATATCATACATAGACCATTTCCCGTTGAAAAACTCACCACTTGAAAAATCAGTATCTAAAATAGCAATAGGGTAGTGCATTTAATTTCGGCACTTTTCCCAATTGGGCATTTTTGATTTTGGACTATATCTTTGGTATTCCTGGACGGAATACGACGTTTGATAGCTCAAATGAGAGCTAATTATATGTAGATGACTGTCGTGAGCTTTTTATTTGTTATGTTATGATATTTTCATGTGAAATTGTGTGATTTATAATTTTAAAAAATTGTTACTCGTTTTTAGAACATGGGCATTTCATGATTACTCAATAAATTGGTTTAAAAATTAAACTGTCCTGGTAAAATTTAGTCTATTTTCCGAATTTTTAGTCCCCGTGGTTCTACGTTGCGTCTGTGGTGAGCAATCGTTATAAAATAAAATAGTGTAATTTCGGCACACTACTTCTGTAGGTAAAAACGGGTTGAATTTAGTGGTCGGGTGGTAAATTGTAGTTGTAAATAGTTAAAAGACAACGTTGAAATGTGTAGGAGTCATAGCACTGCGCTTAAACTCGATTAAGGGGGTCTTTTTAAAAAGTGTCGAAATTAAATGCACTTTTTTCCCAAATTTTCCTCATTTTGATACCATTTAGCATTTTAGCTGTAACTTTTTGCCAGTTACACATTAAACAACAAATAAAAGCTTAAATTAAAGAAAATTGTCTGGAGATAATGACAGGTTTTTAAATTTTTGAAAATGATGATTTTTTGACTGAGAAACAATCAATTGTTTGTAAAGTGCCGAAATTAAATGCATACATTTAATTTCGGCAATTTTCCATTTTTTTAAAAACTGATTTAATTAAGTAAAAAAACAACTTTCGTACAGTGAAATTTTTATGAAGCAACGCAGTATCGTAAAAGCTTTAAAATGAGCTATCAAACATAAAAATCAGGCCATACAGTGAAAAGTTACATTGGAAAAACGAAAAAGTGCCGAAATTAAATGCACTACCCTATTATTTTAAAATTTGTTGTTGTCCTTTGCCAGTAACCAGATTTTCGTTTAACCCTGGTTTGGTTACATCCGGCAGACTCCTTGCCTTGCTCACCCCCTCTTCCCACTCCCGGAGGAGCTCAGCAACCGCTGGGGGGTTCGCCCAAAGGTCCTCTGGTCCCAAGGTCGTGTTAATGTGTGTGCATGTGAAAAGACGTTGTGTTGTATGTATTTGTGTTTTGCATAGCGGGCAGTTTGGCGATGTGTATTGTGTGGGATTGATTTTGTGTAGGTAAGAGTAGAGGAAAGGAGATTTCTCCGCCCTAATTTGGGCGAGGGTTTTCCTGACCCGCGAGGAAGATTTTCTTCCTTGTTGCTTATTGCTGGTGCTTTTTTGAAGTATTTGGTTTAAGGTCTATTCATACTTATGACAAAACGTCCTTTGGACAAAGTCCAAAGGACAAACCAAAACGTCCTTTGGACAAGCCAAAACGTCCTTTGGACTTTGTCCTTTGGACGAAGTATGAACGCTACTCAGAATTTGTCCTTTGGACTTTGTCCAAAGGACAAAATCCAAAGGGAAAAGTCCAAAGGACAAGAAGTATGAATACGTTGTCCTTTGGACTTTTCCCTTTGGACTTTGTCCTTTGGACAAAGTCCTTTGGACTTTTCCCTTTGGACTTTGTCCTTTGGACAAAGTCCAAAGGACTTTTGTCCTTTGGACTTTGTCCAAAGGACGTTTTGTCATAAGTATGAATAGACCTTTATTGGAGTGTTGTTGATGTGGTTTGTGACTGTGTTTGTGTGGATTTGTTGTTTTAGTGCTTTGTAAGTTTTGTTGTTTATGTCTGTTGGAATGTTTGTTGTGTAGTTGTTGGTGTGAAATATTGTTTGCTTTTTGAGCCTGCTGGGTGCAGGTTGTTGTTTTAAGTAGTTGAGTGGATTGTTTGTGTATATGGCTGCCAATTTTGCTTGTTTTGCGTGGAGTTGAATGTGTGTTGCTATTGGAAGGACTTTAGTCTCTGTGTGTATGATGTGTGTGTGTTTGTGTCTATGGTGTTGTTTCCTGTTGCGACCCTGAGAGCAGTGTTTTGTATTTTTTGCAGTTTGTTAGTTTGTGTGTTTGATATGAGCCCCGCAGACCGGCACGCCCCGGGTAACGAAGGGGGCACGGAGGGCAACGAAAGGGGGGTAACCCCGAGACCACGAAGAGGGAAAAACGGCATAGGGGGCCCCAGACAGGGGGAAAGAAAAAGAGAAAAAGGGAGAAAAAAGAAAAAAGAAGAAGGGGGGCGCGGGTAATAGGGCCGAAATGGCTTAAAAAAATTTAAATGGGCTAAAACTGCAAAAAAATTGCGAAGATGGCGTCATCATAAGCGAGAAAAGGAGCGCTAAATATATGCATTTTCATTTTTTGGAGGGAGAAAAAGAAACGGAGGGGAGAGAACAAAACAAAAAAAAGAGGGACATTACACCGCTGACCGAAATACTCGATTATTGGTCGAGTGATTGCCTTGTATATGTGTGTGAGTATTTCTTTTGGTTTACCCCACAATGTTGCTGTAAGTGCATATATGATTTTCAGTGTTTGGCGTGCTTTGCTGTGTGTATTTGCGATGTGTGTGTCGAATGTAAGCTTGGGGTCAAAAGTGAGCCCCAAGATTTTTGGTTTTTTAGTTGTGATGAGTGTTATGTTGTTTATTTGTATTGATAGTTGTTTGTTGTACTCTGCAGGGTCTGGTGTGAATAGAGTGGATGTTGTTTTGCTTGCATTTAGTGTGAGTTGGCTGTTAAATTCAGCTTTTGGCTGGGGACTTTCACCCCGCACCCACAAAAGGTGGTACCTGGCGGATCCTTGAGCGATTGCCTTTAGAGCTGACTCTTGGATCAGAGTAATGAACCCAGCGAAACATTTGCAAACAGAGTTTGCAAAAAACGTCTCAGCTGGCGGGGGCCTTAGAAAACTAAGGGTGCATCCCCATGGTTCACTACCGGATCTTTTAAGGTTAAATTCAGCTTTTGGCTGGGGACTTTCACCCCGCACCCACAAAAGGTGGTACCTGGCGGATCCTTGAGCGATTGCCTTTAGAGCTGACTCTTGGATCAGAGTAATGAACCCAGCGAAACATTTGCAAACAGAGTTTGCAAAAAACGTCTCAGCTGGCGGGGGCCTTAGAAAACTAAGGGTGCATCCCCATGGTTCACTACCGGATCTTTTAAGGTTAAATTCAGCTTTTGGCTGGGGACTTTCACCCCGCACCCACAAAAGGTGGTACCTGGCGGATCCTTGAGCGATTGCCTTTAGAGCTGACTCTTGGATCAGAGTAATGAACCCAGCGAAACATTTGCAAACAGAGTTTGCAAAAAACGTCTCAGCTGGCGGGGGCCTTAGAAAACTAAGGGTGCATCCCCATGGTTCACTACCGGATCTTTTAAGGTTAAATTCAGCTTTTGGCTGGGGACTTTCACCCCGCACCCACAAAAGGTGGTACCTGGCGGATCCTTGAGCGATTGCCTTTAGAGCTGACTCTTGGATCAGAGTAATGAACCCAGCGAAACATTTGCAAACAGAGTTTGCAAAAAACGTCTCAGCTGGCGGGGGCCTTAGAAAACTAAGGGTGCATCCCCATGGTTCACTACCGGATCTTTTAAGGTTAAATTCAGCTTTTTCTCTTCCCCCGCACCCCAAAGGGGGTGGGCGGATCCGAATCCCCCCAAAGTTGGTACCTTAACCTTAAAGATTGCCTAGGTGACTTTGGATCAGGGATTGAACCCTAAGCACCCTTAACATTTGCTAAGGCCCCCGCTGGCTGGGACGCCTTTTAAGCAAACTCTGTTTGCTAATGTTTCGCTTGGTTCATTACTCTGATCCATGAGTTAGCTCTAAAGGCAATCGCTCAAGGATCCGCCAGGTACCACCTTTTGTGGGTGCGGGGTGAAAGTCCCCAGCCAAAAGCTGAATTTAACCTTAAAAGATCCGGTAGTGAACCATGGGGATGCACCCTTAGTTTTCTAAGGCCCCCGCCAGCTGAGACGTTTTTTGCAAACTCTGTTTGCAAATGTTTCGCTGGGTTCATTACTCTGATCCAAGAGTCAGCTCTAAAGGCAATCGCTCAAGGATCCGCCAGGTACCACCTTTTGTGGGTGCGGGGTGAAAGTCCCCAGCCAAAAGCTGAATTTAACCTTAAAAGATCCGGTAGTGAACCATGGGGATGCACCCTTAGTTTTCTAAGGCCCCCGCCAGCTGAGACGTTTTTTGCAAACTCTGTTTGCAAATGTTTCGCTGGGTTCATTACTCTGATCCAAGAGTCAGCTCTAAAGGCAATCGCTCAAGGATCCGCCAGGTACCACCTTTTGTGGGTGCGGGGTGAAAGTCCCCAGCCAAAAGCTGAATTTAACCTTAAAAGATCCGGTAGTGAACCATGGGGATGCACCCTTAGTTTTCTAAGGCCCCCGCCAGCTGAGACGTTTTTTGCAAACTCTGTTTGCAAATGTTTCGCTGGGTTCATTACTCTGATCCAAGAGTCAGCTCTAAAGGCAATCGCTCAAGGATCCGCCAGGTACCACCTTTTGTGGGTGCGGGGTGAAAGTCCCCAGCCAAAAGCTGAATTTAACCTTAAAAGATCCGGTAGTGAACCATGGGGATGCACCCTTAGTTTTCTAAGGCCCCCGCCAGCTGAGACGTTTTTTGCAAACTCTGTTTGCAAATGTTTCGCTGGGTTCATTACTCTGATCCAAGAGTCAGCTCTAAAGGCAATCGCTCAAGGATCCGCCAGGTACCACCTTTTGTGGGTGCGGGGTGAAAGTCCCCAGCCAAAAGCTGAATTTAACCTTAAAAGATCCGGTAGTGAACCATGGGGATGCACCCTTAGTTTTCTAAGGCCCCCGCCAGCTGAGACGTTTTTTGCAAACTCTGTTTGCAAATGTTTCGCTGGGTTCATTACTCTGATCCAAGAGTCAGCTCTAAAGGCAATCGCTCAAGGATGAGTTGGTTGTTGTCTCTGTTCATGTTTGTATTGCGTGTAAGTATGGTTGTATTTGTTGTTGTGCTATGTGGTGGTTTGGGTGTGATGGATATATTGTGATATCGTCTGCATATGTTATGATGTGTTCGTTTGGTGGTGGTGCTGGAATTTCTGCAGTGTAGATGTTGAATAATGTGGGTGATAGATAGACAGGAGCCTTGTGGGACTCCTATTTTTATGAGTTTTTGTTTTGATTTGTGATTGTTGTATGTGGTGTATACTTCGCGGCCTTTGATGTAATTGTTTATAAATTTTGTGATTGTTCTTGGTACTTGTGTTTGTGCAAGTTTGTGTGTGAGTGTGTGGTGATTGACAGTGTCAAAAGCTTTGGACATGTCCAGTGCTACAACAACTGTGCGGTGTGGTGGTTTTGGTTTGTTAAAACCTGCTGTTATGTGAGTGTAAAGTGTTTGTAATGCTGTGTATGTGAAGTGTTGTTTTTTGAAACCGTGTTGGTATGTTGTGTTTGGTATATTGCTTGTGATGTATGGGAGTATAATTTTTTCGCAAGTTTTTGCGAGTGCGGATATGAGTGAGATGGGCCTGAATGATTGGCTGTTGTTGATGTTTTTGTTTGGTTTTTGAATTGGAATGTAGTTGGAGAGTTTCCAACTGTGTGGTATTGTGTTTGTGTTTATTATGTTAGTGTAGAGTTGTGTGAGGTATTGTAGTGCTGTGTTGCCTAGATGTTTGAGGTGGTGTATGTTTGTGTTGTCAGGCCCAGCTAAATTGTTTGTTTTGATTTGTTGTATTGCTGTGATTGTTTGCCGTACTGTTAGTGTGATGGGTGTGGATTTTAGTTGTTTGATTGCGTGTGTAATTTTGCGGTATGTTTTGTTTGTTTTGTGAGTGGTGGATTGTGTAAATTTTTTGTTGAAATGTTTTGCTATGCTGTATGGGCGAGTGATTGTTTTTGTGTTGAATGTGATTGCCCTGTTTTTGTCTGTACGTTGTTGTTTGTTGTTGAGTTGTTCTATTGTGTTGTATAGTTTGTAAGAGTTGTACTTGTGGGTAAAGTATTTTGTGATGTGTTGCTGCCAAATGTTTGCTTTATGTTCTGCTATTTGTTTTTGTATTTGTTTGTTTTGCTGTTGTATGTCTGGATGTTTGGAGTCTGCTTGTCTGAGTGTTTTGCGGTGTTTTGTGAGTTGTATGATATGTTGTGGTTGGCCTGTTTGTGTGCTTAATGTGACTTTTAGGAATATGTGCTTTGTCTGTTTGAATAATGAGTTTTGTAAATGCTTTGTTTGTTTTTATGTATGTTTGTGGTGGGTGGGGGTTTTAGTGTTTGCATGTTGTCTTCTATGTGTGCGGTGAAGGCTTGCCAGTTTGCTTTTTTGTAATTTGTGAATGTTGTTTTGGTGTGTTGTTGTTTGTTTGTGTGCATGTTTAGTGTTGTGAGTTTGTTGTGGAGTTTTAGTAGGATTGAGTTTGGAGAAGATAGTGTCTTTGTGTATGTATGTGAGTAGTCCTCCCCCAGTTTTGCGTTGTCTGTCTTGTCTGCACGCGGTGTAGTCTTGTAGTTTTGGTGTATTTGTTTGCAATGCTTTGAGTTTTGTTTCTTGTACTGTGATGATGCTTGAGTTTTGTTGGCGAGCATTTGTAGCTCTGTGATGCTTGTGTTAATGTCATTGATGTTTATTTATAGTATTTTTAGTTTTGATTTGGAGTGTTGAGTGTTAGTGTTGTTTTGTGCTTGTTGTGCTGTGGTGTTGGTTATGTTTGTTGGTTGTTGTTTGTGTTGTGTTGTTGTTTTGGTGTTTGTTTGTTGTTTTGTTTTGTGGTTGCTGTTTTTTGTATTTTGTGTAGGGTGTGTAATTGGCAAGACCATGTTGGTTGTTGTTTGTATTGTTTGAGTGTGGTTTGCCCGCATTTGCATTTACCCAGTGGGGTGTGTGTTTGTTTTTGCATTCTATTAGTATTTGTTTGTTAGTAATGTTTTTGAGACTAGTTCGGAATAAGGGTTTTTTAGTGTTAGGAAGAGGGTACAATAACTATTAGCGCCAATCATATGTAGAGGGAAAATTGAGAAACAGCGAGCGACTAGTACATTTTACGTTTTTTTATTTCAAATATTTATTGGTTTAAAATCTCGACCCCTTCCCTTCAAAATTTCATAAATACTTTTTAAATATTGCAAAAGCAAAAGCAGTTTTTGGGGATTTTTGGTTTTTTGCCGCTTTGTAGGTACGGCGCTGCTGGCGCAGCTTGGTTTCCAGTTTTTTAATGTTTCAATTACAGAAAATGCTTAATTTAAAAGTTTGGAATGGACTTTTTAAAATTAATTTTTAAGTTTTAAATAGTTTTACAAGCAAAACATAAAAAAAACTATGTAGGTTTAAAATTAGTTTAAAAGCACAAATTTCATTTTTATTTTTACTAATTTGAAATCTCTGTTCAGGATAATACTATTTTAGTGGTGATTTTAAACTATTGTGACGTTTAATTAAAAAACAAAAATTTATTTAGCACAAACTGATATATTACAGCACTTCAACGTAGTGAAACATATCATCGTGTAGCAATTTTTATGAAGTATAGGTTTAAACTTAAGAAACTAAGAAAGCTAAGATTTTTTCAAATTTTATTTTTTTTTGTACCCTCTCTCGTACAGTAAAGGACGCTTATTCCGAACTAGTCTGTATAACTGTGACCCTGGGACCAGGGTTGGTTTCGACGTCCCCCGCGCGCAGTATTTGAAGCTCCAGCCAGAGCGCGGGTTTCGGATTGGAGCTTGGCAAAAAGGTGCCAGATGGCGTCTGGTTTTGATATGGTCCTGATTTGAAGACGAAGCATTGAAAGATGTTGTTTCGCTTCGTTTTGCATTCCCACCACGTGCAGACCAGGATACTGGAAACTTCTAGGGAATAGTCAAAATACTCTTTTATATACAATCACAGCGACTATATACCGCTGTGCTGTGACGCGTTAAAAATCAGAAAGAGTTAAAGTAAGTATGTTCCAAGAAGGGAGGTTTTTTCGCGTTAAAAACATACTGTTTTATCAGAGTGACGATTTAAATCATTTTATATTATACAGTAGTTTATCTTTAAACAGTCTACTGGCATTTTTAAATGTTTACTTGAAAATTCTTTTCGAGACCTTACGATAGAAATCAAATTTTCTGATACTAATCGAATTACTGTCAGGATATAAATTCTACAATATTGTAAAAATATCGTGTATAGAAAAAATTTTCTGATAAAATAATGTTTAAAATTGAAAAAAAATATTTTGTTTTGTTTTCTAAAGGTAACAAAGTCTAAATAATGCGTGGCCTTTATAATATGAGCATAATCTTTTTTGGTTTTAATGTTGGCAAACTGAATTTTAAACAAACAGTTTATAAATTTTGGAGTTTAGTAAATTACCCCAAATTTTTTAAATTTTTTAAGGCAAAAGCTGAAAAGGTTTAAATAATTTTTTTTATATGATGGAACCGTTTTAAAAAAGGAATCTTTTTTTTAAACCGAGGAAATCAAATTTTCATTGACTGTTTTAATAATTTTTTTAACGGACAATATGCACTTCATTTTTCTTAATGATTTTGTGTGGTATAAGCCACATTTATTAGATGGTGAATATAGTTTTATTAAAAATACCATATTTTGAGACAATTTTTAAAACAAATCCAAGACAATTTTCCACCAGCTACACATCCTGATGAACTACTGAAACAAAAATAAATTTAATATATTTCGGTGAAAAAAAACACGTGTATGTCTATTAAACCTGATTTAACTGTATTGTAAAAAAATAACAACAGCGGTCATAGCAAAGTTCTTATTTTCCGTTTTATTTTAATAAAAAATAATATTTTCTTTGCGAATGTTCTTCAGGTTGAGCAGTTGATCGATAATCGTCATTGTGAATTCCAATTATTCAGAATGAAACTTTCCCAAAACAACTTCTTTCGTTTGTTTTCTGGCTACCAGCCGTTTTTCGGCCGATCGAGATACCATATCCAGAAAATTATATCGTTGTTTCAGTTGATCATTGATTTCTTCCTTGGTCATAGACTTAGTACGAACGGCACTTATCACCAACGGCCCCGAAACTTCCAAACTCAATGATATGTGCGTAAAAATTATATTTTGAATTTCAACGAAACCGAAATGCCACGAGGTAGCGACAAATCAAAAAACCAAAGAGTTTTAAGCAAAACCCTTTTAAAACTTTATTTTAAAAATAATATAGCGTGTTTCAAACGGCCTTAAAATTTTGATAATACTTTGAAACTGCAAATTTACCTTAATTTCGGTCCACAAATAAGCTAATTCTCATTTTGGAGAACTGCGAACCAGTTTCATTTGTAATTTTATTTGGAATGGCTTAAACATTACTGAAATTTACAAAATTTATTAAAAATTATAGTAATTATTTTTTTTAAGAAATACTCTCAATTCATTCTTCTTTATTGCATTATTATTATAATTGTTACAAATGAAAAAAATAAAAAAATAAAATTAACATTATTAAAAAGTAAATTGCAAATCGACTTATCATTGTAAGAAAAAACAAAAAATAAAACGGGCATATTTCAAATTAATATCTGTTTTCGAATTTCATACAAGAAACCCAAGGCTTCTTGGATTTGTCGCTTTCAGATAGCCTTTGGGTTTAAAATTTTTCATTCCTAAAAAATTATTTTAGGATTCTAAAAACATGGGTTATTTATGTGTAGTAATTAAAATTTATTAGCAAAAGCGAAATACATGTATATACTATCATTTAAGTATTCCAAAAATCATTGTTAAAAACAAATCCATAAAATTCAGCGAAGTTAATTTTTGCTTTAGGCCGATCATTATAATATTTAAATTCATGAGTCTTCAAAAAGAAGAAATTTGAACACACAAACCGCTCACACGAGATACTTCACTCAACTGGTGTTAATCCAGAAAAATAACCGGATCAGGGCTGGTACTCACCAACATTTGCTATTCGCATTTTAGAAAATCCAAAAAATAAAAATCAATAAATCTCGAATAAATCAAAAACAAATGTATTTTGTAAAAAGAAAATGTTAAAAGTAATAGAGCGAAAAAAGCTCTGTATAATAATTGCACAAAATTTTGGATGTATTTAATGGTTTAAATTGACAAGAGCATCCTACCTTTACCGTATTTTGGTGCAAAAATAACCGAACGCCAAAGACCAAATTTTTATATTTAGTACAAATGTGCTAAACGCGTCACCAAAATCCACTAGGTTTGTGAAATACATTTATTAAAAAAATTAGTTAAAACTTGTTTAGTAGTCATTTCAAGGAAATGGTGTAGATTTTATTTCAAACCGACATGTTTCGGACTAATTCCTTAGTCCCTTTTCAAGGCTATATTACATTTGTTAGGATCGCAGAACCTAATTTAAATAAATTAAAGAGTATAATTTTAATTTTATATTGATTAGTAAAAATATATTTTAATTTTAAATTGACTAGTAAAAATAATTATAATTTAAATCAGGTTTGTTTAAGCCTTCCGAACAAATGTTAACGGCGCTTACGGGGAGAAAGATAAAACGGCACACAGGAAAATAAAACAAAATAAAATAAAATAAAAAATTAGTAATGCATATTTATATAGCATAAATTTGGCATGTATTTACCAATAAATCAATATAAGTTATCGCCACTAATATCAAATTATCAAAAATCAACCAAATAGAATTTATAGCAAT
>JASAMX010027207.1:0-16991 GCA_030248175.1 Microlaimidae sp. YZB2_3
ATGTTTAATAAAAAAAAGCTGATTAATTAAATCGTTTGAATTTAAAATATTGTTTAGACTAATAAGGTTTTAAATCAATTACATCCTTTTTTATAAGCGTTGCTGCATGCGCCGTGTGTTCATACTAGTTAGAAAATTATATCTGTATTACGTATAAAAACCTACCATTACAGACTATTAGTCACGCGAAAGTTTTGACCAATTAAAATCGCCGTTACGGGGCCGTAGACCAATAGCTTTTTCAATCCATTACGTCACTATTAGTTGATTGGTCTTTATGAATACGTGGGCAGGTGTGTCGTGGAAGGTCGACCAGCGGACAACGCCAGTCTCACCTGGATGCTGGACGGACTCCGCTGAATACGACAGATTCGGGTGATTGTTCATGACTCTCAGGCGTCCATGGACAAACTTACCAATCCCAGCCTTCAGCAGTAAGTACATATATAAAATAATTGGAATCAAAAGACTTGGAGCCGAGCCGAGCTTAGCTTCTGTCTGAGCCTGAGCCTAAACACACCCTTAGACCAACACGTAAAGCCGCATCCCTGCTTCCTTCTTTTTCTCTCTCCGTCCTGCCTTCCGTCCCCCTTCGCGGTCTTTATAATTGGTCGACTTGGGCTGGCTGGCTTAAGTATTGGTCTGAGCCTGAGCCTAAACACACCCTTAGACCAAACGTAAAGCGGATCCCTGCTGAATACGACAGATTCGATGATTGTTCATGACTCTCAGGCGTCCATGAACAAACTGACGAATCCAAGCCTGCAGCAGTAAGTACATATATAAAATAATTGGAATAAAAGACTTGGAGCGAGCGAGCTTAAGTATTAGTCTGAGCCGAGCCAAAAACACCCTAGACCAAACGTAAAGCGGACCCGCTGAGGAGAAGATCGGGAAAACTATAGGGTCCTGAATAATTTCGAATCCAACCCGTAACTAAAACTTGGAGCGGAGCGAAGCCTGGGCCTTAGCCTAAGTTTAACCACAAACCCAGGCCTAAGCCTAAGCCCGTCCTAAGCCTAAACGGATCCCGCAGAATGCGACAGATTCGGTGATTGTACATGACTCCTTAGCGTCTATGGAGAAACTAACCTATCCCAGTCTTCAGAGAAAGTAAGCTTCTAAGAGAATCAGAATTAAAGGAACATCGGGCTAGACCAAAATCTAATCCTAAGCTAAGACCGCCATAAGCCTAAGTCTAAGCCTTAAGGCCACCTTAAGCCTCAGCCTAAAACAGATACTCACTAAATACAACATAACATTGTTTATCACTATCAGGCGTCCTTGAAGAAATTAACCTATCAAGCAAGCGACAGTAAACGAGACTCAAGAGCCCAGAAAATTTGGAGCCAAAAAAATTTTAAACCTAAGAAACTTGGAGTAAAGTCCCACTCAAGCCTAAGTCTAAGTATTATTTTAAGCCTAAGTTAAGTCTTATTCTAAATCTTAACCTGAAACGGATACCCGCTGAATACAACGGATTTAGTGATTGACCACGACTCCTACATAGGTGTCTATAAACAAACTAACCGATCCCAGCCTGCAGCAGTAATTTAATACAACCACAATAGTGTTGGTAAATCACTGAGGAAATTTTGAGCTTAAAGAACTTGGAATCGAGCCAAACCTAATTCTAAGCCTAATTCTAGGCCTGATCCTAAACCTAAGTCTGTCCTAAACCTTAGCCTAAGGTGAATCCCCAATGAATACAACAGTTACCGTAATTGCCCATGACCTCAAATGTTTTATAATTTTCATATAGTTAAAACTTTTCTAGTGGGACGGTTTTGAGAGCCTTCAAGTAGCGCGCCAAGATTTTCTAAATAATAAACTATGCTTTTTTTCTTTTTATCATCGTAATCACTACACTGAGCGCTTTAAACTTGGTTTAAAAATTCAGTAACAGTCAGAAAACGTTAAGCATTTGTTAGCTGCTGCAGGTAACAAATACAGGCTGCATTGATGTTCGAGGTGGCTTGAAGTGTAATATAATTTTGATTCCAAAATAATCTTTTTTATCCTAATATCTTTCTGTCAAAACATTCACCTGGTAACAATTTGCTTAATTCTAGGTTTAAATATCCTATATTAATTTTTCTGTGACCACAATTTCTTACAGCGTACATGTTCCCGCGCAGTGAAACATCATGTTCACCTGTCAAAAATTTGCATAATTCCAAGCTTAAATCCTAGGTTAATTTTCCGGTGACCACACTCTGCAGAACATATGTTTATTTCTAAAAAAATGTATAATTCCAGGCTTAAATCCTAGGTTAATTTTCCGGTGACCACACTCTGTAGAACATATGTTTATTTCTAAAAAAAAAATGCATAATTCTAGGCTTAAATCCCAAGTGGACTTTCCGGTGACCAAAATTTCCCACAGCGGAACGTACGCCTGCTCTGTACAACGCCCAGACGACGAAATCCACGTCAGGAAGATTATCATTTCGCTGTACGACCGTAAGTAATTTAATTCTATTCTAATTTAATTAGATTTGCCATTTTAATTTAATTTTAAAAAATTGAAAGAGGTGACACACTCTATGAAAATTGTGCAATTCCAATCGACTGCTTTTTTGGGTCAAAACAACTTATCTACCTTAAATTTGATATTTGGGCTTCTTAAACATAAAGCTACAACAATTCCATATTCCAGGGAAATCAATCTATTAGCAACGTAATACAATCAAAAATATATAATATACCGAAAAATGTGCAACTCCTATATAAAAAAGTACGGAAAAGTAGGCCATTATAATGAGCCTCTCCATTTAAACGACACTCTCCACTATAATGGCATAGTAGCCATTTTAATTCGGCGAGTTAAAATGGAGAAAAAGCCATTATAATAGCCATTTATTGATATTATTTTATTTCATATTTACTCAAAAGTGCAATACTGTCCGGGCCGCACGAGTTTTCTCGTGTTGGTTTAATACTGTCCAACACGGTAAAACTCATGCGGCCCGGACAGTATTACACTTGCAAGTATATAAGAAGTGAAATTAAATCAATATATGGCTATTAAAATGGCTTCTATTTCATTTTAACTCGCCGAATTAAAATGACTACTATGCCATTATAGTGGAGAGTGTCGTTTAAATGAAGAGGCTTATTATAATGGCCTACTTTTCCGTACTTTTTTATGTAGGAGTTGCACATTTTTCGGTATATTATATATTTTTGATACAATGTAGTTTGTTCCGGGCAATGTAAAAATTTATGATAAGACAAATGACGGTGCCCTTTATATTTATAGATACAACAAGAGTTATTTGCACTAAAAAAAATTTCAAACAAGCATATTTCGCCAGAGACATAACCTTTATTGATTGCATTATATATTACTAAAATTACGTTAAAAGTGTGCTTAAGAAAGTATAAAAAAAACAGGAAAATCAGTTAAAAAACAGAAATTTCACAAAATTAATCTTGAAAATTGTTGCTATTTTAACCAAAAACATAGTTTTTTTCCGAAAAACTCGTTTTTAAATGAGAGTAGTAAATTCATATTCGTTCAGCAAATTAGTGCAGGTCAAAACTGAGATTTTTCAAATTTGTGTGAGCAGTAGTCAAACTCTTCTTCGTAACCGACTATTAAAGTGCCTTTAAACCAAAGAAGTTTGTTTATTTGTTATAAGAGTATAAGATTTTGATTTAGGAAAAAAACTTGCTTGTGAAGCCTGTTAATGGGCAATACTCCTGTTTACTGTGAACCCACTCTTAAAACATAAAAACTAAACTACATAAGCATTTTGAAGGTTTCAAAAAAAAATTAGGATACAGCTAAGGAAAGTTCGAAGATTTAGCCACTTAACTACCTTACTGTCCACAAAAACCCAGCTTCTTAGCAAGCGGCTCTGTGCCCATGCATTAAAAATGCGGAAACGAGTGGGATGCCGCCTCCATAGCCGTAAAAAATAAAGTTAAAAAAATCGTAACCATATAAAATTGGATTCGATCTTTAACCCAACCTAAAACTACAAAAGTCCAAAGCCTTAACCACTGCACTATCTTACGCTTATATAAACCATACAATTTATAGCAAGTGGTCCTGTGCCCATGCGTCAAAAGTGCGGAAACGAGTGGGCCGCTCTCTGCCTTCATAATGGCACCTGTTATGATTACAATTTTGGAAGCGGAGACAAACGGTGCTCGTAAGTTTTAAATATTAAAAAAATTAATAATTAATAATCAATAAATCAGTTTTAATGATTCATCATATAAAATTAAATCGTCAATAAATTAATATTTAATCATTACAATGTGGGAAGCAAGGACAAATGGTGCTCGTTAGTGTCGCATATTCAATAATCAATGAATCAATATATGATAATCAATAAATTAATTTTAATATACAATAAATTAGTATTTAAAGTAGTTATTAAATCAATATTTAATCATTCATAAAGTAATATTTCACAATTTATGAATCAATATTTAGTAATCCACAAATCTATATTTTTTAATCCATAAATAAACATTTATTTCTTAACAATGAAAATTAATAAATAGGTTTTAAGAACCAATAAATAAATATTAAATCAATCAATTAATAGTTAATCATCAAAGATTTCATACTTATTAATTAACAAATGCATATTAAATAATCTAAAATAAATAATTAATTAGTCCTTATTTAATAATCAATAAATAAATTTATTTTCGAAACTTCTTGCCGCAGCGTTTAACAGGTTTTGAACAAATAAACACCATAACTATATTTTTCAACGGAGTTTTAAAACGCTATTTCTTTTGTTTAAATGCTTTTAAATCGGCATTTTTTTGTTTATCACGTCAGTGGTTTAAAGACCCTCAAAATGTCATATAGTATTCGCAATCACGTCATATATGTTTTGTTCTGTAGGACTGGTTGTGGGACGACCTGTTAGAATCACTTTTAGCCAATTAGCGCTTGGGAAAAAAATTAGATCTCCAATGGTAAAAAGATTTCCATTTTTTCCCAAGCCCTAATTGGCTAAAAATGATTCTATAAGTTCATAACTTTGTGAAGTTCTTTAACACTGAACAATTTCCTTTTAAATGGGAGGCTTTTGACTATCGTGATTTTAGCGGTTTATTTTTTTGCAATAGACTATTTCAACATAAGGCGTTTTACACAGTGAAATTCCAATGCACATTAGGCCAAAAATTGAATTTAAAATAATATTTAAATAAAAACTTCTATTAATTTTGCAGTGTAAAATAACGTGTAAACACTAAAAGCAAAATATAAATTTGATTGGATTTGTAATAATGTAGTTATTAATGTTTAATTTCGTAAAAATGCGAACATAAAAAATAAATTTACGAAAATAAAATAAAATAAATAAAATAAATAAATAAATAAAATAACTGAGCACCGAATATATAAGTAGAATTTTACTCGACTCGCAGCAGATGGTCCGAAGGTCTAGTGGCTTGAGGCGGTAGGCCTCAGATTGTAAGGTCGGGAGTTCTAATCCCAATGAAGTCACTTTTCATTTTTTGTACCGGGACGTATAATTTATAATTTATAATTTTGTGGTAGATAAAGTATAGCTGCATAATAGTTACTTGGTGTTTTTTTTAGAAAAATTATTTTCCCGAAGATTATTTGGATATAAAATCCACAAAAATAATGCAAAACAATATTTCTTGGGGGATTTTTAATTAAAAAATCAACCATATTATTATATTAAAAGAAATTAAACAATAGACTCCAAGAAGCTTTTTTAACTAACAGGTCTATTTTCTTTCTTATTTTATTAATACCAATCAATAATCAATTATTGATTTTTTTTAAATATCCAAAAAGATCTGAATTTTTTTAATTAAAGTTGATTTCGATAAGTTTAAATGAAATTTTGATAAGTTTAAATTAAATTTTAAAAAATGGTAAAAACCTTTAATGGGATTCGAACAGACGACCTTGCAGTTTGAGGGCAACCGCCTAAATCCACTAGACCACTGGACCATCTGCTAACTCTCGGGTAAAATCCTACTTATATATTCGGTGCTCGGTTATGACCGTAATTTTATTTTTTATGTTCGGATTTTTACGAAATAAAACATTAATAACTACATTATTACAAATCCAATCAAATTTATATTTTGCCTTTAGTGTTTACACGTTATTTTACACTGCAAAATTAATAGAAGTTTCATTTAAATATTATTTTAATTTCAACTTTCGGCCTAATGTGTATTGGAATTTTACTGTGTAAAACGCCTTATGTTGAAATAGTCTATTAACTTTATATTAAAAAATAATTGAAAAAAAGTTTTATCCAAAATTAAAAGACCGTCAAAACATTTCAAAATATACTGATTGATCGCGGGTTTGTGTTGAAGATTTACGCATAGAACACATTATGTTTTGAAACTTTTTAATTAAAAAAATCTTAAAAAATTAAATTATAAATAAAAATCTCTATTATAATCCATAATATTATTATTCTTATTTATATCTTGATGTAATGTAGTCTATTTTCTGTGATTTGCAAAATGAAAAACTTTGTTTTATTGCTCGGTTTAAAAATTTAGATGCAAATATCCTTACTATGGTGAACGGTGCCAATATAACGCCATTTCAAATACTACAGGTTTAACTAAGCTTCCTGCCTGCGGAAAATTTGCATAATAAGAAGTGCTTACGCTAAATGTTACCATTGTTATGTTACATCATAGTAGACTAGTCTTGAAAAATGCTCTAAGAATAGAGCAGGAAAAAGGGACGATTCTTCCCCGGGCGTATGTTTAGACAGAAAAGATGTAGACTAGGCTGAGATGGACATTATGTGGACTATAGGAAATTTGCATTTGGTTTGGGCAGCTGCTCACTAAATAAAAATTTCTACCATATGATAATGATTTGTTTATACATTGATCTAATCACACAGCATTGTTGCATGTTTTTTTAGTTTGATGAAATGTCAATTTAAAAAAATCATACTCACAGCAATCTTTGACAAGCGCGAAATCGCCACTTTTTCAATTAGAAGGTTATATTTGTATGTGTAAAAAACAACTATAAATTTGAAAAAGTGGCGATTCCGCGCTTGTCAAAGATTGCTGTGAGTATGATTTTTTAAATTGACATTTCATCAAACTAAAAAACATGCAACAATGCTGTGTGATTAGATCAATGTATAAACAAATCATTATCATATGGTAGAAATTTTTATTTAGTGAGCAGCTGCCCAAACCAAATGCAAATTTCCTATAGTCCACATAATGTCCATCTCAGCCTAGTCCACATCTTTTCTGTCTAAACATACGCCCGGGGAAAAATCGCCCCTTTTTCCTGCTCTATTCTTAGAGCATTTTTCAAGACTAGTCTACTACTTTTTTGAATTAAATTAAAAAAATAGCCTAATAAACTATAGTTTTAGCTGCGCAATGACATATGTTTATAATCATTCCGTTGCCGAGATATACTTATTTAAATAAAAAATAAAAAGAAGAAGAAGATGAATTTAAATTACAAAATTTACCCACGTTTTAATTATAGTTAGTGCGGTGCTGTTGCGCTCCAGACAAAGTTTACCTACGTTCTCTAAATATATTTGGCAGGATGCCGTGCGCCTAATAATAAGAAGATGATGAACATGAATTACAAAATTTACTCACGTTCTCTAAGTATAGTTGGCGCTGTCCCGCGGGTTAAATTGCAGTATGGCACCCTGCACCACCGATGATTACCGGCGCGTGGCGCTCCCGCGCCACCGACGCTTATTATTATTTTTTAATAAATAAAACTTTTAATTAATTTTGTCATCAGTAATGCAAGAATTAAAAAAAGTACTCTGTTGTTTTCGCCGTTTTCCGCGCGGTTGAAGCAGATGGCGCTGGGAACTGGTTCCGTTTGTGCGACCAATTACAACCGGTCTGCTTTTTTTGTGCGGCTTCAATAAGGGGATGTTAGTTGTCTGCTCTGTACAATCCTTAATGTTGCCAAAAGGCTGTTATTGTGCGGTTGGGAGTTTTTATTTGTCTATTTTTCAAATTTTTTTATTTTGATTAATAAATCGATAACAAGGACCTAAATAAAAAAAGTGCTTCCTAAGAAAGTTGCGTAATTCCTTCTTCTTTCTAATGAGTCCATGTTTATTTATAATCAATCAGTAACGAATGAGGAATATCGCTTTTAAGGATGGAGCTTTGGAATAATAATAATAATAAGAAGAAGAAGAAGAAGAAGAAGAAAAGGTTATGAATTTTAAAATTTACCCACGTTCTTTAATAATAGTTGGCGCGGCGCCACGGAGTTAAATCGCCCCGTGGCGCTCCCGCGCCACCCATGATTTCTTTACGCTTTCCTAGTGCTGCGTTTTCATTTGCTAACAGCGTTTGATCAAGTTGCGTTCGCACTTTTTATGCAAATTTTCCGTTGGATTATCATTATCAAAAGCTTTTCCTGCGTTAAAAAAGTTTATTGGCGGGTTTTATCTAGATCAATCGTTTGTCTTTTGCTATCGTTATTTTTCCCACGCTGCAAAGCTTTAGTATAGAAAACCAACTTAAACACCATATAGCAAAAATACCTAACTGGGGATCGCTTTTTATGTGACGTAGTATGGCGTAATCAGCCATCAATGACGTAATAGATGACGTAATGATGACGTAATACATTCTTACCGTAAAACAAGACAAAGAAATTTTAAAATCAAAAATACTTGGACGCGTTTTATTTAGAAGGTTTTCTAGATTAGCCTCTACCCCTTTGTAGTAAATATCGAAGTAAAACTCCAAAAATAAATCGGTTCCAAGGCTCTCCGTTCTAAAATCCACGCTGGTCCCAAAGAGTGGCGGAAAAAAAGCACCCGTGGAAAATGCGGAAAAAAGTACCCGCGCGCAAGGCGGAAAAAAAGCACCCGAAAGGAACGAGTGACAATTATACGACAGCGGCGTTTACTTATTACGTTATTATTATGGAATTATTACGTTACAACTTATTGTAAATATTAAGTTATTATAAAGCGTTTGTTAAAAATTCAGTAACATCACATGCATGCATTAATACTTTATATTTTTTAATTTCTGTAGTTGTGTTTTTCTATAAACATAAAATTTAATTTAAAAATATTTTTGCAAGGTGAATGAAAAATCAAATAAATTTGATATAAATTTATTGTGTTGTCTGGTGGGTATTAAATTCTAATAAATGACAAACAAACAAAAATGTGTTAAAACTAACAAATGATGTTAGTTTTAACATATTTTTTTCAATTTATACACTGGTATTTACAAAATTTTGGACCGATTTCCTTCCGACTGGGTTCGTCGGCTTTGGCGGAAAACTGGACCTGGTCCACTTTTTAAACCGGGTCTAATATTTTCATCAGTGTGTTTTAATTATTGTTTTTAAACAAATTTTTTTCAAAACCTTTGTGAAATGCAAACAATTCATACTTTTTTATTTAAAAATTGCCTTTTTGATAATTTTTGAACGATATAAAAATATTGGACTCGATTCAGTTTTCCCGCCAACAAATGAACCAAGTCTGAATGGACCCGGTCCAAAGTTTTGGAAATACTAGTGGAAATTTTTTTGTTTTAGGTTTTTTTCAACTATTATTTTTTCCAGTATTATAAAAAAATATGAAATAAGGTCAACCCGTTTATATTTATGTGGACAAAAAACTTTTAGTTCTTATTCAATTTTCAATCTATACACATGTTTGATTCGTTAATTTTTAAATTTATATTATAATCGTTAAAAAATGGCTAATTTCCACGTTGTGAAAGAGCAAAACCTTTTAAAGTTTCAGTAACTATATTTAACATCTTTAAATCTTACCAAGCCAGCGTTGGCAAGGTTTCGGTCTTTAATTTACATAAAAAAGCCGCAGTTGATAGGGCCATCTACAGGTGTCATAAAGTTTTTTTTCGGAAATAATAAAATAATAACGGTTGGTCTACAGTCCCAACGATTATATATAATAAAAGCAACGTTCGTTTTTAAAAAAGTCCGGATTAATTTTTCTAAGGTCAATAATGCAAAATTTAATAAAAAATAACGTCAAAATCTCTAAAAACTCTAACCAAAAAGTTTTATATACAATACTGATAACGTAATACATAAACGCCGCTGAAGAATATTTCTTATGCGCTCCTTTCGGGTGCTTTTTTTCCGCCTTGCGCACGGGTGCTTTTTTTCCGCCGCTTCCATGAGTGCTTTTTTCTATAAATCGTCAAAAAGGTATCCTGGCTTCATGGTCCCTAGGATCTAATTTCCCTTTGCAAAACATTTCTAGGGAGTTGTACTCCTGTCCAATTTTGTATAATTGGCCAACAAACTGAACCGTGTCAAATAAACGTTATTTTATATAGATTTGATTTGTTTTGTTTTAATGTGAACGCAAAGCTTTGTGTAGCTTGTCTTTTGTCCAAAATCATATCGCTTTTTTAGCCCTTCACTGACAAATAGAAAACAATACTAAACTCCAACCCTTATTGTATGCGATTTTTGGTGTCTTCATTGAGAAAAAACGGGTGTTTTTCAAATGCACTTGCAGGCAGGCAGGCTATATCTGTTGGCATTTTACATCTCAAGTACTAGTCTCCAAAATATTAGACACTTCGTACCCTACATTGTACATGTGTAGATTTTTTAGCCTTAAAAGCAATGCCACCTACAGTCAACCAGCCTCAGAGGCAAATTTGACTATGTTAGTTGCCTCTTACCTGTCTCCTCCCCAATGCCTCCATCCTGCTTTTAACTAAATTAAGTTTCTACTCGAAGCTCTAACCCATTGGCAGTTACCTGCCTCTAAGACTCGTCTTCATTGGCCACGTCTTCCTGCTTACTTGCAATATGCTGCTAATCCCGCTCTGTTTTGATTTCCTTACCCTGGCCTTAAATTTGCCAAATAGAAATTTTATAAAATAAGTTAAAATACTGAAATAGAAATTCAGGTGTAAATATGGTTGGATCGGCAACCGGTGTCAATACTACTGGGGCTACGGTGCTGAAGTAATTAAAGAATATATCACCCCAACTCCGATGCCGTCTCCCCAAGATGTCGATAAAAGTGAGTTTTGCTTTTTGCATCCATCCATTAATCGGATAGCGCAAGAAATTAATTCAAAACTAGGTATTAAAAACATTCAAAGAGAAAACATGAAGAGCTTATAAACCATCAACACATATAAAGCTTATTTTCGCATAAAGCAGGATAAGCAAGGCCGATCTTACTCAGCATTAACCGCGCAACCAAATACTACATATAAAAATATTTACAAAGGTGAACATTATCACAACATAGCTTTTTTCAGTTGGACTCACTACAGGGACCTTCAGTATGCGAGACGTAAGTTTTGCCACTGCGCCACAACCTCGCCATTTAGTTTTAAGTTATACGCTGACACGCCAGAGCACATACTACTTTTGTGTCTAAGACACGGTATTGGTTTTACTGTAAAAAGTAATGACTTTTGATTATTTTGAGTAAAAGTAATTTAAAAAATAATAATTTAAGTAAAGTAAGTCTAAAAGTAAATGTGATTTTTTAATTAAAGTAAAGTAAAAGTAAAAGTAACCGTCAAAATTTTTAAATAAAGTAAAAGTAAAAATAAAACCATTTTTTTTAAAAAGTAATTTTGAAACGAAGCAAAACTCCAGTTTTTAAAGCTGCAGAACTCCATTCCAGAGTTTGTTGCTAATTTTATATATAAATTTTCATTTTAATAAAATTTTTTGTTCTAAAAAATGGTTTTTAGCGTGTTGGGGGCTTAAAATACTTTCTTCTGCCACTCATTTAAAACAACCCATAGAAAATATACTCGTTAAAATTACTTAAATTTCACTTAAATTAATTTAAGTATTTGCAGGAAAATATCCGAGTAATTAAAATTTCAAATCTCAAGTAAAACTAAAAGTAATCCAAAATCTGTTACATTTATTAGTTTAAGTATACTTAAAAGTAATTTTTTTTTAAAAACTACACAGTACTGATCACAAAAAATATCTGTGGACGAAAAAAATTGCAAAATGTTCCAAAAATTTTTGAAACAAAATATAATTTCGTCGTTTCCTATTGAAATACAAATTAAAAATTAAGCTCAATTTTGAAAAAAAAAAGCTTTTTTCCCAGCTTTAATTTGTGCTTTCACGTTCTTGCTTTCTACCTTGTTCATTTTTTCTAAATGTTGCTTTTTATCCGGCTTTAACTCATTGTTTATACACTTTGTAGATTTGTTTTTAAAACTATGTTTTTAGTTGTAAATAATCACAACTGGCAACTGGCTGGATTCGGGGCCGTACTGAGTCTGGTTTTTGTGTTATTAGCTATTGTACTAGCCTTGAAAAACACTCTAAGAATAGAGCAGGAAAAAGGGGCGATATATCCGCATGCGTATGTTTAGACAAAAAAGATGTGGACTAATCTGAGATGGGCATTATGTGGACTATAAGAAATTTGCGTTTGGTTTGGCCCACTGAAACAAATTTCTACCATGTGACAATGATTTTTTATATGTTAACTAATCACACAGCACTGTTGCGTTTTTTTTCTTTAGTCTGATGAAATGTTAATTGAAAAAAACATACTCACAGCAATCTTTGACAAGCGTGAAATCGCCACTTTTTCAATTAGAAGGCAGACCTGTGCACGGTCTGAAAATGCCCCCCCGTTTTATTGGAGGATTTGCCCCCCTTTTTTGCCCCTCCCCCGCCAAAAAATGAAAAAAAATATCCTAAAACTATGGCGCCATTTTTGACAATTTTTTTCAGTTTTTAGCCTATTTCAATGAATTTTAAACCATTTTAGACCCATTTTACCTTATTTCCGCTTTTTTTCCCTTTTTTCCCTTTTCCTTCTTTTTTTCTCTTTTTTTCTCCTTTTTTTTCTCTTTTTTTCTCCTTTTTTTTCTTTTCTTCCCTCCCCCCTGCTCTGCCCCCCCCGTTTTATTGCCCCCCGTTTCAAAAAAGTTGCCCCCAGTGCCCCCCCATTTTAGTATTGCCCCCCCCCCCCGGTTTTACCCCGGGGGGGGGGGGGCGCGAATGTGTAAGAAACAACTATAAATTTGAAAAAGTGGCGATTTTGCGCTTGTCAAAGATTGCTGTGAGTAATATTTTTTAATTGACATTTCATTCCACCAAAGAAAAAAATGCAACAGTGCTGTGTGATTAGTTAAACTTATAAAAAATTATTTTGTAAAATTATGTTTTTTAGTTGTAAATAAGCACAATCGGCAACTGGCTGGACTTGGAGCTGGTCTGAGTGTAGCTTTCGTGTTATTGGCTATTGCATTTTGCTGTTACTATCGCAAAACGTAAGCCTAAATTATTTTTCTTTAATAACCCGGTAAGGACGGGGTGCCTGAATTGGGACGAACGGTTTTTACCTGGTTCCTACCTGCCTCCATTCGAAATTTTGCTGCCTCCTACCTGCCTCCAAGGCAGTTTAGCTGCCTGCTAGCTGCCTCCTAACCTGTATATGCTTCAACATAAGAGGCAGGGTCACCTGCTTCCTACCTGCCTCCAAGGCAGTTTAACCGGCCTCCACCCTGCCTCCTACCTGCCTCCACCCGGCCTCCTACCTGCCTCCACCCTGCCTCCATGCTGCCCCCGAAGCAGTTTTACCTACCTTCTACCTGCCTCCAGTTTTCCGGTGGCAGGTTTAAGACCCGTCCTTACCGGTATAAACGTTTTAGATCCAATAAAATGGCACATTTATTATAAAACCTGTAGCCATATATTTTTTTATTTTTACATGCAAATCTGTATTACACGTTTTAAAACAGACAAATTCTAATATAAATCAACATACATAATCAGTGTGATGTCATTATTAATCACCCCAGGGTTTTGTCCTTCAATCACCCCAGGGTTTTGTCCTTCGCCTTTCGTCTTTTTTTTTAAAAAAACATTTGCATGATGACGGTATTTTCCGTACAGCAGCAATGTTTGTGTGTTCTATATCTTATGTTTATTTTAAGTTTCAGTGCAAGGTGCCTATACTCAAGGAAAATACTGGGAAAGCATAGAAAAAAAGAACAAATTTTTTGTTTTATTTTATAATAAATACAAGAATAAAATATGTGAAAAGTAAATAGTATATAATATATATAAATATATATAAAAACTATATAATATAGGGTAACTGACTTAATTTCGGCCACCTTTTTTTTATTTTTTTGGATAAGCTCTTTCTGGTTTTTCCAATCGACCCAAAATTTGGTCTAAAAATCAACGGATAGCTTTTGTTGTTATTCCAGTTCAAAATTTTAAAATTTCTGTTACACTTAAAGATCAGTGGTGGTTCAAAGTTTTTTTTATAGTGGCCGAAATTAAGGCGCGAACCATTAATTTCGACCACCTAGAAAAAACTGGCTATAACTATTGCCAAACTGAACAATAAAAATTTTTAAAGGTTGCAAATTTATCCTTAGGTATTTTTCTTGGTACATATAACTTAATTTTTCCCGTTTGCAAACTTTAATAGTTATTAGCAAAACATTAAATAATTATGTCAAAACCTTAAAAAAACAAGTTTTAATAACCTGTATTTTTTGTTGAATTTTTATTTTTGGCTTAAAAAACGCCAAAAAAGCCTAACGAGCAAAACAATTTTTTTGTACATACGGTAGTATGATGATATTTAAAAACAGTAAAAGATGGCAAGTTCTTTCACCTAAATTTTAAGGTGGCCGAAATTAACGGAATCTTAAAATGCGCAGTTAGTTAAACGCGTTGCAAAGTGATTTTGAAGAAAATATCAAAACATGAAAATTAACAACTTTGAGCCTTAAATAGAAGATTTTTAAGGTTATATTGTGCTTCGTTCCAAACTTGATGCAGTTTAAACAAAAGCAAAAATTAAGAAAATCACAAAAAAATCATTTTTTGAATGAAAATGTTGATAATGCAGAATAACAAAAATAAAAAACTTTAGCAAAAACACTTTATTCAATATTAATCCAGTTGCTTTTGTGCTAGTTCTTTTGTGTTTTAAAAATAAGCCAATATTTTAACACCCTAAATTGGTGACCGAAGTTAAGGCCTGGCCGAAATTAAGTCAGTTACCCTAGTATAAAAAAGTTTTTCCTTTGTTTAATTTTAGAAAACAAAGGCTTCGAAAGGACCGCGAAAATATATATCTTCGATCTAATGGTTTAACAGAGTCAGGTCAACTAATACCACACGTAAGTTAATTAAATGTTAATTAAATCATTCTTATGTCGTCCTCAAAAGGGGACTATTCTTCAATCCTAAGAGGCGCAGACATCATATCTTATTTTATATGTAATACCAAGAATACCTAACAAATAATGCGTCACTGTGTATTAAATTTCTTCACTATCCGTGCATCGCTTTTACAGAAATTTAACCCCCGGAGGGGTAAATTTCTGTGAGAGCGCGAGTAATGTCCAGTGAGCGATTGTTTAAATTTAACCCCTCGGGGTTAAATTTAACCCCTCGGTCAAATTTGACCCCCGGGGTTGAACTTAACCCCCAGGGGGGTAAATTTTAACGCCCCAGGGGGGGTCGAATTTAACCCCTGGGGGTTAAATTTGACCGCCTGTTCTTAAGGCATAAAAAAATCCGCCAAAACAAGCTTAAAAAACACTTGTATTAATTACAGAGAAAATAAATATGAAAACACTCAAATCAAATATATAAAAATAAGTCTACTATTAACTCAAACTCACAATCTTATAAAAGAGCAACTAGGAATAAAGGTATTTTCATTAAATTTTTAAAATTTTTCACACAAAAAAAATGCCTAAGTTTATTTATTTTGAAATAAATTTTATTAACCTTTTATACAAACAAATATTTTAAGAATTGAAATGAAACAATAATATTGAAATTAAGATTATAAAATATTTGTAAAATCAATAAAATTAAAAGAAAAGAAACAAAAATAACGCTCAATTAGAAGGGGATTCGAACCAGGGACCTTGCAAAACAAAAAACTTTTGGTCAAACCACTGGGCTAATGCAGCTCGTGTCACCTCCTTGCTAAACACTCTTTATACACTGTGTTTTCTCTCGTAACCATAATTTCGTAAAAAACGTTTGGTGTGCAGACCTGTGCACGGCCCCCCCCCCCCGGGGGTTAAAACGGGGGGGGGCAATTCCAAAACGGGGGAGGGGCACGGGGGAGGGCAATAAAACGGGGGGGGGCAAGCAGGGGGGAAAGAAAAAAAAAGAGAAAAAAAGGAGAAAAAAAAGAAGAGAACAGGGAAAAAAGGGACAAAAAAAGCGGAAATAAGGTAAAAATAGGTCTAAAATGGCTTAAAATACATTGAAATAGGCTAAAAACTGCAAAAAATTCGCGATGATGGCGTCATCATAGGTCAAAAATGGCGTCATATTTTTAGGGTACTTTTTCATTTTTTGGCGGGGGGGGGGGGCAAATCCTCCAATAAAACGGGGGGGGGCATTTTCAGACCGTGCACAGGTCTGGTTGTGTTTAAGCAATATTTCTATTTTTGTTACGTGTTTTTTGTAATTTAAAAAAATGTTGAAATAATTTTATTCCTCATAAAAATTCCAACAAATCTAGAGTAGTTTTTCCTAAAATTTTATGATTTTGTGCTCAGTTTAATTGAATTTTTTTAATTGATAAAGAAGATGATGAAAAATATTATTCAAATATTCTATGAGCTACAATTTTATGTTTTCCTTCTTAAAAATAACTAAATCAGAAAGTATTTGACCAGTCTAATACTCTTATAATTTATTTTGTATGATATTTTTATTTTGTCATTTCCTGTCGTTTTTGTGATTTTTTTTATTTGCCGCCTTTATTTTTTTGTACCAACTAGGGAAGGTCAAATTCGACCCCCTGAGGGGTTAAATTTGAACTTCCAAAGGGTTAAATTTGATCCCCTGGAGGGTTAAATTTGACCTCTCGGGGGTTTAAATTTAACTTCCCATGGGTTAAATTTGACCCCCCCAGGGGCTTAAATTTAACCTTCTGGGTTTAATTTCTGTCAAAAGAAATTTAATACACAGTAATACATTCTTTGTTATGTATTCTTGATAATAGGTTATT
>JASAMX010027210.1:0-10857 GCA_030248175.1 Microlaimidae sp. YZB2_3
TGTTTAGTGGCCTCGATGAATTATTGTCTAAACAAAACTGACTACAAATAATCGAAATTTAAGCAATTATATGTATAGATCACAAATTGTGTGAAAAATTTACGAAAATTATATTATGGCATGCTTCAAACACTTCGCTATCAGTTAAAATGGTCAAAAAAAGGTTATTTAGGGCCTCACTGCTTTCAAAACAACCCAATTCTCAATCAACAAAAAACATTTTTATTAGTAAAAATTATAAAACATATTCTAGGCTAATTCTCCGGAAATAGGATTATTCTCCGGAATTTTATATTATGTTTGGAATGCGGAGATAAAATCATTTGACACAGTTTTGGGGCTGTCCTGTAAATATTTTTTGGCATTTACCTCTAAAATTTTTTATGGGAAAAAATCGAATATTTTTGATTTTTAGATTTTTTAACGAAATGATAAAGACATTAGGTACCATTAGCCGTTTTTTGATAAATTCTTCTAGAAAAGTACAATTTTAAGCTTTTAACAAGCTTCAGAAAATATTTTCTGTTTTGTTTTTTTTTGACGATACTGGAAAAATTATGAAAAAAAATTTTTTTGTTTGAGCTCTTATAACATTGGAACGCGCTGCGATAAATTTTTTGCTAATATCTCGAGTTAAGGTCCTTGAACTTTTTGCTAACTCCTGAGAAAAAATTTTTTTTCAAAAATTCGAGGGGGAGGGTTAGCCCCAAGACCCCACAAATTTAGGTACAATTTTTTTCAGCTAAATTTCTAACTTTTTATAATATGGGTCCTTATGTCTGAATTTTTTTTTGCAGATTGCCCATATTTTCCTGAGCTCAAAACTATATAATTTTTTAGGGGTAACCTCCTGGGTCGGGTAGCTCGAGAGGTTAAAGGGAGTTAATTTTACGATTTTTGCAAAAATTTTTTGTATGGGAGTAGCAACTGCATACTTTGGCATCATGCTCAAAAACTGTTTAAGTCACCTGTTTGAAACCGGGGCGATTTATGCGGAATTTTATGCTTTATATTTTGGTGATAGTTCCAAAAAAATTTTTATGCCTTAAGACACTGGAATGGGTGACCCCTAAAAAAAACTTTTGACACAGCCTCTCTACATAGGCGAGTAATATTTTATTTTAAAACGTGCTGATTTCAAAAATATAAAAAATTTGCTTTAATTGGTCGGGTAATCAAAATACGGACCCCTTTGTACCCCCAAAATTAGTAAGGGGTGATTTTTTTATTATTTATAATCCGTGTTTATATTCATTTGAGAGCTCTATGTGTGCTCATTGCAAAAATATTAATTTTAGGTTAAAATTTTTTATGATTACCCGGTTACATACCCCCGAATTCCCCCAAATTTGAAAAATAATAATTTTGTCATGATTTCATTTTAAGTGACGTGTTTATACTCATATTAAAACTCTCGACGCACTGATTTAAAAAATATATAGTTTATTCAATTTTGTTCAGTGATTACTGAAATCTACACCCCTCAATGTACCCCCTAAGATTCTCAAGAGGTGATTTGATTATAATACCGTCATGTTTGTACTCATATCAAGGCTCTCGACACGCTTATGTCGAAAAAATTATTTTTAACTCGATTTCCTTAATGGTTGACATTCTTACAACCCGTAATGTACCCCCAAAAATTTTTAGGGGGTCATTTTTATGTATTTATTGTAATACCGTGTTCATACTCATATTAAAACTTTCGACACGCTCATGTCAAAAATATGAATTTCAACTTAATTCACCCAATGGTTACTATTTTTATGACCCACAATGTACCCCCCAAAATTTTTAGGAGGTCATTTTTTATATATTTATTGTAATACCGTCTTGTTTATACTCATATTATTTTGGGGTTACATTAGGGGTTATAAAAATGGTAACTATTGGATGAATTAAGTTGAAATTTATATTTTTGAGATCAGAGTGTCGAAATCTTTAACATGAGTATAAACAAGACGGTATTACAATGAATACATAAAAATGACCCTAAAAATTTTTGGGGGTACATTACGGGTTGTAAAAATGGTAATCATTGAGTGAATTGAGTTAAAAACAATTTTTTTGATATCAGCGTGTCGAGATTTTTGATATGAGTACAAACATGACGGTATTATAATAAAATCACCTCTTGAAAATTTTAGGGGGTAAATTGATGGGTTCCAAATTGCTTAACCACTGAACGAAATTTAAGAAACTATATATTTTTGAAATTTGGTAACCATAAAAATTTTTAACCTAAAATAGATATTTTTGCAATCAGCACACATAGAGCTTTCAAATGAATATAAACATGACTTATAAATAATAAAAACAAAAAATCGCCCCTCACTAATTTCGGGGGTACAGAGGGGTCTGTATTTTGGCTACCCGACCCTTTAAAACAATTTTTTTCATATCTTTTAAATAAGCACGCCAAGAATTTTAAAATGATATATTACTCATTTATGTTGGCTGTGTCAAAAGTTTTAAAGTCACCCATTGCATTGCCTTAGGGCATAAAATTTTTTTTGGACTATCACCAAAATATAAAGCATAAAATTGCGCATAAATCCCGCCGGTTTCAAACCGGTGGCTCAAACAGTTTTTGAGCATGATGCCAAAATATGCACTTGCTACACCCCATGCCAAGAATTTTAGCAAAAAATTAACCCCCTTTCACCTCATGGTGTACCCGACCCAGGTAGGTTACCCCTAAAAAATTATATATTTTTGAGCTCAGCAAAGTATGGGCAATCTGCACAAAAATTTCAGACCTAAGGAACCATATGGTAAAAAGTTAAAAATTTGGCTGAAAAAAGTTGTCCCTAAATTTGGAAGGTTTTGGGGCTAACCTCCCAAAATTTTTGAAAAAAAATTTTTCTCAGGAGGTTGCCATAAATCCAAGGACCTTAACGCGAAATATTTGCATATTGATCGCGGCGCGTTCAAAAGTTATAAGAGCTCAAACAAAAATTTTTTTGTCATAATTTTTCCAGTGTCCCTAAAAAAGCAGAGAATAAGTATTAAGAATTTGGCCGCGTTCCAGGCTTTTTTAATAACTACAGCTATTTTTCAATTTATTTTAAAAAAACTTGCTAATAATTGTATTTTATATTTTTTTTTAAATTTGATTTATTTCGTAAAAAAACTTTAATTTTCAACTTAGCAATAATCACAAAACCATCGTCTTCCTTTCCTATTCAATCCGATCGAAAGAGCGCGTAATGACTTAATTTGTCTTCCCAGACGCATTTTGAAATGAATGTAAAATAAGACAAAGCATTTTGCTTATGTTTGAAAAAACAAGCTAAAAATCCTAAAAGTACACTGCAACGCAAACTCTAAAGGAAAACTAAAACTTAAAATATGTTGTATATAATCTAAAATGGCACTACAAAGCAAAATTAATGTTTGCTGAAAGATGTAATTTAGTAGATTTTTATAAAAAACTTCTGTATTTCTTAATAAGATTTTTTTTACTCTAGTTTTTTTTAGGTAATTTTAATTCAATGACCTATAATTCACAAATAAATTTAAATTGTGGTTTACATATAACTGGTTTGCTTATATGATGTTGGCCATGAAAATCCGTGGAAAAAATTTTAATGTTTTAAATTTGTGTTACACAATTAAATATTTTTATGGTGTCAACTTGAATGAAATCCAATGATGAATACTAATTTAATGGAATATACTGAAAGAACTACTTGTTTTAGAAACCGGTAAGAATTTTTCTATTTTTAAAGTATCATATCCATAAAATAAATATGCAAACAATTAAATGTATCTTTTTACGACTGTTTAAACTGTTTTCATCGTTTTAATTTTTGCCTCTGAGTTTATATTATATATTGTATGTTTAGTTTAAATCATTTAACCTAAGGAAACGTTGTAGTTTTGGGTTTATATTAAAATTAATTTCACTCGTACAAAGCGCTAAAAATTTTAGCGTTTTTATAATTCATTTTGAGCATTTTCAGTATTTTTTGCAACCTGTATAACCCAATTTGTAGTTGTTTTTTTTACAGCCCATTTTTTATTATGGCATCCCTAATCCTTAATTGAATGGAGGTGTCGGCAGTTTAAATTTTTTGTTTTGGAGAGAAAGGGGAGGGATTAATCAAAATATACAGTAACATAGAAATAAAGGAAAAAATATGACTACACATATTGCTTAAATATAATGCAGGCTGCTTTTCTTGTACCTAAAGAGATTAAAGCATTTCTCAGCGATAGATACATGAAAGTAATAATAACTGACGCTGAATCTAGCTAATATAAAGTAGAAAGCTCAGTTCCTCAAAGTTCTGTATTAGGCTCTTTTTTATTCTTTGTTTATATAAATGATATTGTAGACACAATTCTTAACAGTCATATTAAACTTTTCGCTTATGATGCGGAAGTTTATACTATTTTTTCAAATAAAGATTAAAAGGAAAAAAAAGAAACCAATTGCAAGAAGATTTAGGTAGAATAGATTTATGGTCAAAAAATTGGCAATTAAAGTTATCAGAAACAAAATGTGAGGTTCTTCATATTTCAACAAAAAAAGCTAAAAATGAAGATTATTATGTTTTATAACGAAACGTATTAACCAAATCAAACTTGATGAAGGATTTAGGAGTTCATATATCTACTAACCTTCATTTTTCAGATTATTGCAAAATAATTGCATACAAGCATTGAAAATTTGTTCACTAATTTTTACTTTTAATTCAATATTTAATTTAGTACGCTGTTTTATCACATGTTAGGTCGACTTTGGAATATGGAAGTGTTTGTTTTAATCCTTTTCAACAAAAAGATATAGATCAAATAGAAAATGTTCAACGCAATTTTGCTAGACGATTACTTAAAAGATACAAACTAAAATATAAGACATAGGAAGAACGTCTTAGGTTTTTAAATTTTAGCAAATTGCTACAACGAAGAAATGTTACTGATCTTTTGGAGTGTTACAAAATTTCAACCAACAAAACAAGTCTTAATTCAAACTGATTTTTCAGTTTAAATCAAAATAATAATACATTCTTTTAAACTCAAGGTTCGAAAAAGCAGAATAAACGTTAGAAAATATTTTTTTCAGTAAAAATGGAATGGTTGAAAAATGGAACGCGCTATACCAAAAACAAATTTCCTCTACTTCGATTAATTCTTTTAAGAAAAGTTTATATTAGTTAATAAAAAATCCTAAACTTCTAAACTATTTTTCTATATTGCGATAAAAAATAGAGAATTGCAAAATTTAAATTACTTATTTTAAAAAATAGACAAATTAAAATTGATTTGATTTAGTGCTTAGTTAATAAAGCCTTTGAGCTATATTTCCAGAGAAAACCATGTCTTGATCTCCTATGCAAAAGTGACCGGTTCGCAATTTTGAATTGTACTTATGTGTTGTATAATCTCTGGAATAAAACTTTGACTTTGACTTTGAAACAATTAAAAAACAAACTGCAACGAAATTTCTTTAAACCCCTTAAAAATATGCACCACCTAGCATTATTAGTGAAAATATTTCCTATGCATAGAGGATCTGTTACCCTTTTTCATGTACGTAAAAAATTTATTGAAAGTTTACCATTTATATGCGGTAATGTACGATTTTCCGTAAAAAATAAGGGTTATAATTTTTTTAAAATTGCGGCGAGACGTGGACCTAATTTAATTAGGCAAAATTTAAAACTCAAAATAGGTTATTTTTATTAAAATTTATGCTGCTTAGAAGGCCATAATTGCTCTCGTGTTAATAATCTGTTGTGCGTGCGTTTTGGGTTTAATAAAGCCATTGAGCTGAGCTTATGTATCTTGTTTAGAAGATTTGAGCAGATGTAATTGTAGTGCAATCAGATGGCGCGCTTCTCACTTTCACTTCTAAATTTTTGAGGTGAAGAGATCGACTTTCACTTATGTAATATTAAAAAAAATATTTCAGATTAATTATAAGTTTTTTCAATAATTCATAAACATTCAAAACAAAAAATCGATAGCGAACAAATAAACCGCATTTGTTTTTTTACTTTTTTCCACTCATTCGAATTGTTGTTGTTGGTATATTTTAAAATGTTCTAGTACTCTATATTACAATAAATAAAACTCTAATGTAAGTGAAAAAATAATTTTTTACTGTATTGCAACTGGTTTCCTAATTAACGCAGTAAAGTGAAAACTGTCCAGAGAGATCTTAAGGCATGCGCCAGTTGGTATACTAACTGCGTCTAAGTAATGTATGTAATTGTGTGAAGAATTACGACGGAAATTCAAAAGTGCAGAAAGGTCTCAAGGAGGATTTTGTAAAATGTGTTTCTTAAAAAGGAGGGAATACAACCGGAAATTAAAAATTACTCGAAAATTTCTTACGAAAAATAATTTTTGAACAAAAAAATATAAAAGGGTAATTATAATACAAAAATTAATTACAACATACTGTAAACTAAATAATAATTTATAAATCCATTAGTAAAACGTACACGTCTACTCTCGATTTAACTTTTACATTTTTCCGTTAAAAAATTAAAGAAAATACGTTTAATTTTAATTTAAAAAAAATATTTGGAAATCATTGCGGTGCAATGAAGTAGTAAATTTGGATGAAGATGTTCATTTTATTAATATTTTTTTAAATTATTATTCAGTTTATTCTATGGGGCATTATTCTACGGCGTTTTATAATTACCATTTTATGTTTAGTGTTCAAAAATTGTATCTCGTAACAAATTTTTAAGTATTTTAGGCGTCCGTTTTTATCTCGCTTCCTTTTACATACAAAATCCTCTTCGAGACCTTTGTGTACATTTAAATTTCCGTCATTATTCTTCATATTTTTCTTGTATTTTTATATCATATATTTTTGATGACTGTTACATGCAAAAACAGTAAAAATATATATGTGTTTGATAAATCGGTCATACGACATTTTTTATTCAAAAAAAAAAACCAATTAGATGCACCAAAACGCTGTTCGTGTGAAATATGTGGGTTTTTAAGCCACTGAACAGGCACGACACAATATCAGCAAGGGCTCCCTATCATAAGAGTACGGCACAAAACAGTACCACAAAATAGTCCCGGGTTTCGCAAAAGAGTACGCACGAAACAATACTGGAACAAAAATGTATGGCACAAAAGAGTACGGACACAAAGAGTACTGAGTTATTGCGTGCAAGAGCTAGCAGATTTTAGTGATTCAATTGGAAATTTGCATATTTAAGAAACCAATATACGCATATTAAAGTATAATTTTTAGGCCGTGGTAATGTTGGTAAGTACTTTAGTTCCATTTATTTTTCTGTCATGGTTAGGTAATTAGAAGTAAACACTCAAACGGTGTATAAAAATTATCGTGTAGTAAAACATGGGCATTCCGGATTGATCTTGATGAAGAAAAATAGCTTTTTTATTTTAATCCTATGTTCTTAAATTCTAATAAAACCCGTTTTGACGTTTGCTTAAAAAATTAATCGATTGAAGTAATAATCCATATTTTTTAAAAATATTAATTTAGATTTTTTTTGTTTTTTTTTAACAAAATCAAAGCAGTTTGTTAGTTATGCTCCTGCGCTATAAGTTATCATGCTCCAAAAAACGATTATTAAAGCAAAAAAAAGTCAGAATCTGTACTTATTATTTCATCCTCCAATTTATTTAATTTTAATTTAATTTTAAAGGGTTTATGTTATTTTAGTCACTTTTTACAATTTGTTTTTATCATTGTTTAAAAACATTGAGTCCTTAAAAAATAAGAAAAATTAAGACATTACTCTTTAATTATATGCTAAATTATTTTGAAAATAAACTGGGTCTCCGTGTTTATAAAGGTGCTGCAAGGCTCCGAAAACCGGCGTTCCGGAGCTCCATTAAATTCCTCTATAGGTTTAAAAGGTGCAGTATACTAAATCATGGTGTATTTTTATTGCTGTTTAATTAATACAAATCTATGTATCAGGTCACACTGAGACCAAATAGTATTACACCAAAAATTAATTTTCAACGGTTAACGAGTTATTAACAAGAATACAGCTTGCTTATTTTCATTGTTGTTCAATAATTCAATGTTTCAATGTTGTTTATTAACATGTTTAAATGTTGTTTCAAATGTTGTTTTAAATGTTTCAATGTTGTTTATTAACAAGAATACCGCTTGCTTATTTTCAATGTTTCAATGTTCAATAGTTACAGTTACTGTTTTTGTTTTTTTTTGAAATCGACTAATAAAAAATTATGAGTTGAAAATTAAAAAGCGATGCATAGCATAACAGATCTATGCAAATCTGCTTTCTTTCAACTTTCGTTTTAGGTGAACTTTATGTTAGTCCCAATTTAAAAAAAAAAACAAATGTTGTTTTCAAAATATTCCGTAAAAACCGGTTAAACCATTTGATAATCTGTTTAGCAAATGAGCTGTTTGTCTGTCTGATTGTGTATTCTTCCGTTTAAAGAACGAAATAAAAAGTAAAATAATGTATGGAATATTTTGTCAAAACTGTTTTGTAAATTAATTTTTTTTCTAAACTTAGTTTAAAGCTCAAAGTTTATTCTAGTAAAGTTACTAAAAAAGAAAACTATAAAAAAAGTACAAACAATTTTTTTATCACTATAACATGCGAACCAATCATTGTTGCATTTACAAAACACAACCAAAACAAATATTAATACTATGAAATAACAAGTTTGACAAAAAAATTAATACAACAAAATGTTTTACTAGAATCATGGTTCAAATCATGAAAAAAAAGCCCTAAAATGAACCACTAGCAAGAGACTTTTTAAAACTAAGGAAGGTAGTGGCTGAAACCTGATTTGCGGATAGAGCATTCCATATAAAAGCAACTCTGTAAGAAAAATAAAATTTTATTAAATTAATTCTACTTTTTTGTACTTTAATTTTAAACGAATGGCCTCTTGTAGAACTATAATTAAATTTGAAAACATTTGCAGTGTTTATATTTGTGTTTTTGTGAATAAATTTATAACACTCCGATAGATCAAATATGGTTCTTCTTACAGAAAGTTTTTGTAAGCCTAAATAATTAAGTCTATTTTCATAGCTTAGCGGACGCAAATGACAAACTTTAAACAATCTTCGGGTGAAAGTTTTCTGTACTTTTTAATTAAATTAATGTCTTGTTTTATATAGGGATTCCACACAACACTAGCATATTCCAAAATAGGTCTGGCATATGAAGTGTAAGCGCGTAATAAATTTTTTGTAGACTTAGAATTAAAAGTACAAAAAATTAATGAACAAATTCTTAAAGCCTTTTTAGCAATAATTTTACAGTGTGTTGAAAATTTTAAATCTTCTGATATATGTACGCCAAGATCTTTAACGGTTTTAGTTTTGGACAATGTTTTTCTACCTATAAAATAATCTGTTTTTGTTTTCTGAAGCTTAGTTCCAATGTGTAAAACTTCACATTTTTCTTCTGATAACCTTAATTTCCAATTATCTGACCACAATTTAATACGATTTAAATCCTGATGTAGCTGAAAAACCTTCTCCTGATGATCAATAGAAGAAAACTCAGTATAGACCTTCGCATCGTCTGCAAACAACTTTATCTTAAAATGATGAATTCAATCCACTATATCATTAATATAAATTAAAAACAAAAAAGGACCTAAAACAGATCCCTGAGGAACAGAACTTTCAACTTTGTAAGATTTTGACTCAACACTATTAATTATTACCTTCATAGTTCTACCTACCAAAAATCCTTTTATCCAATTTAAAAATTTTCCATTTAAGCCTAGTTTTTGCAATTTATAGAGTAACTTTTCATGTGAAACCGTGTCAAACGCTTTAGCAAAATCCAAATAAATTACATCTATCATTTTTTTTTGTTTTTTAAAGCCAAAATCCAGTCATTTAAAGTTTCCAAAAGCTGGGTTATAGTTGAAATTTTTGCTTGACAGCCATATTGGCACCTAGACAAAATATATTTAAAAAAACAAGAAGTTCATCTTTAACCATATGCTCCATTATTTTACATGAATAAGATGTTAAAGAAACTGGACGGTAATTGTTCTTATGACTTTTTGGTCCTTTTTTAAAAAGTGAAATTACTAAAGCTATTAACCAGTCGAATGGTAGAATTCCAGAATCAAAGAATTTTTTAAATATTTTAGATAATGGTACAGCAATTCCTGTCGCTATTTACTTTAAAAAATAAGCTGACAGACTGTCAGGTGTCCTTTACATTTTATTTGGTAATTTTTTTATAACTTTCAAAACATTGCTTACACTGAACGACATATCACTTAAGGTATTAGTAACAATAGGATTAAAATCAGCAATATTCCATCATCTTTAGTAAAAACAAAACTAAAAAATGGGCAAAAAGTTCTGCTTTTTCATTTTCAGATTCGGTATATGTATTATCCTCTTTTAACAACGGTGGTATATTTTATTTTGTTTTAATTTTGTTAATAACAAATTTGTAAAAACTGTGAATATTGCCTGATCTTAAAATATTATCTTCTTGGTTAGCAATGTATTCTTTTATAATAGTTTTATATTCTTTACAAAGTCTTTTATACTCGGTTTTTAACTCTTTTTGTTTGTTGTTTTTGTGTTTACGCCATAATTTTTGTTTTTTTATTTTGCAGTCGTTTAATAAAAGGAGGATACTTATTATACTTTGTTTGTTTAATTAATTTTTTAAATGGAATATGCCTTCCTATCCCTTCTGTGATTACTTCTTTAAAGCACTGCCAATATTCTTCAACAGTCCAACAATGTAAAAAGACGATCCCAGTCTACTGCTGATAAATACAATAAAAACATCTCATAATCTCCTTTTCGCAAAATCCGGAACCCTTTGTTCCACTATTCTGTTTTTACTCGAAAATACTTCTCTGCTAATTGAAAAA
>JASAMX010027211.1:0-33168 GCA_030248175.1 Microlaimidae sp. YZB2_3
TCTGAAACATTAAGTATAATATTAGACTGTTTGCAAAATAGTAAATCTAAAACACTGTTACTAACCGGTCGAGTTACAAAATCAACATATTGAGAGAAACCATTTTCTAATACACTATTTAAAAAGATATTATGAATTTTATCAGCATTAGTTAGTAAGAAAGGAATTTGACAGTTAATATTAAGTGCATTAAAATCAACCAGTAATTATAGAGGAATACTTTACATTAGTAAAAGAATTAAAAAATTCACTTATTTTTTTGTATTAGCAATGTTTTGCGCAAGAGAAAAAGTGCGATCATTAGATCAATAGACTAAAATATTTCTAAGTTTGCCTTTGTGATTTATGATATCAAAAACCAAGGTTTCAAGGTCAGACAAATTAGAAGGAATGTTTATGCAAACCGCTTTGAGATATTTTTAATAAGGACACAGATTCCACCTCCGGGCCTTGATTTCCTATCTCTCCAAAATATATTGTAGTCTGTGTTCTCAATTATCATGGAATCGGTGAGGGTATGATCCCCCCAAGTATCAGTTATATATATAATATCATAATTTTCCAAATCTAATATAGCACGAAGATCAGAAATTTTTGATTTAATACTTCTTGCATTCAAAAGTTTACAATTAAGAAAACTATTGGCGGTACAGCGCCTGTCCTATTTTGGATCCAAGGCATATTTTGACGCTAAGCAATTGGAGTGGCGTCGTTGGGGCTGCTCCAAGCTTGGATTTTTGGGATCTTTCATGACCTCCCAACTAAAAGGACTTCTACCTTGGCGTTTAACAAAAAATGTTTTGAACTTGGATTCAGAGTTTAGACGTTTTTCTTTTTGTAGAGCTGACTGATAAATTTCCGTTCGTTCAGTATATAAGAAGGACGCAGGTATACCGAAGAAAAGTTCTTGGATTTAGCCAAATTTTTGGCGTTAGCTAGAACCAAGTTCCTATAAGCAGATCGTTCGAATCGAATTTTCATCAGTCTGGGTCCTTTTCTACCTTGATTGTCTGGTACGCCCAAGCGAAATTCTTCAGCAAAAGGAGGAACAGCAGTCCCAGATGGAAAAGCAGTTTTTAGAAGGTTGTAGACCAAGGAATTGTCGTTGGTACATTCCGGAAGACCTTTGACGACTAAAAATTTAGCGTTTTCAGCCTGTTTTTGGGAGTCAAGAATAGACTCCATAACAATTTCAGCAATTTGCAATTCAAGAGAGCTTTTCATTTTTCTCTTTTTGCGTACCACGGTGGTAAAAGTGTCATTTGATTGTTCTTTTTCTATTGCGCTCTCTATGTCATCTTTTTCAGAGTCATAGCATTTAGACATTTCTACAAAATTTTGGCTGTCTAATTTTTGTAAAACCGTTGAGAGCTTGGCCAAAACATCTGACAAAATCGGAAGGTCCATGAAACGAACTTTGCAAGGCAAGCAAGGAATTGGAATCTTTAGTTTAGAAAATTCTGCAAAAGGTAGACCCGTGCATTCAATATAAAATACGCTGATGGCGCAATAGTTGCATTGATTAATAGAATTGTCCGTTTGGGTGGAGAGGCAACAGAAACAGCACTGCATAATTCCGGTGAGATTTGGAGGGCAATAATTATGGCCGGCCGTTACACTGTGCCACAAAAGTTTTACACGGAATGAAAATAATGCGAAAAGAATTTCCCTTAAAGCTTGAGAGCAGTCCCGCCTGACCCCCCAGTGAGGCTGACCCCCCCTGGCCCCCTCCCCCATAGGTGGGCAGCCTCCCGGATTTTTGGGGGTTATACCCGACCCCCAAAATTTGGGGGGGGGGTGTCCCAATAATTTTTTTTGGGGGTATACCTCAAACACCCTATTTTTAGCGTTTTTAGTACCAAGACACCCCTCCCCCAAAGTTTAGGGGGGAGGGTGTCCGGGGTACCCCCAAATTTTAGGGGGGAGGGGAGTGTCGGCTGTAATCGGGATTTTTGGAGGTATTATAACCCCCTTTCCCAACCCCCTTGCCCACCTATGCTTTCCCCCTCTCAACCAGTTTTAAAGTATAATTTTTTTATTTATTGTCAAAAACACGGTTTTTTAGTTAATAATAGTTTTTAAATACGTTTTAGACCTAAATAGGCTGTTGTAGTATATAAAATTCAATATTCGACCTAAAAACACTTAAATTATTGATTTAAAAAAACTTTGTTAAAAAATCAAACCTCCCTGACCCCTTAAATTTGAAATCTGGCACCCGGGGTTGACCCCCTCCAAAAAGCCAGGGGGTCCGGTCCGGTCTGGACCCCCTGGACCATACATGGGCAAGTTGGTCAGCAGTGGGGGAGGGTTAAACCCCAAATTAGGGGGGGAGTTAAAATCCGAGAAACGCAAAATACCCATCGTTTTTTTTCTGGAGTGTATTTTACCCATATCGTTGATTTTAAAGAAAAAAATAGGTAAAAGGCGTTAATTTTAGGTCAAAAAGCCCTTTTTATTGCATTTTTGACCTTTTACTATTTAAAACATTCATGTTGACCTCAAAACTTAAGTTTCGAGGCAGTTATAAGTCATTTTAAAAAAAATAATTTTTTTCTTCATTTTTTCAAAATTGGAGGGGAAGGGGGGAAGCGTAAAACCCCTCTTCTCAGAATTTGGGGGTTATTCCTCCCTCCCCCAACCCCATAGGTGGGCAGCCTTCGGGATTTTAGGCGTATACCCGACCCCCAAAATCCCAAATTAGGGGGGTGTCCCAAAAATATTTTTTTGGGTATATCTCAAATACCCCATTTTTAGCGTTTTTGGTTGTGAGACCCCCAAATTTTAGGGGGGGTGTCCGGGGTTCCCCCAAATTTTAGAGGGGGGGGGTTTGTCAGCTATAATCGGGATTTTTTGGGGGTATAACTCACCCCAACCCCCCCTTCCACGCCCACCTATGCCCAACCTCCCCCCGTGCCCATGTATGCCCTGGACCTGGACCCATAGGTAGATAGGTGGGCAGGGGCATAGGTGGGCAGGGGGGGTTGGGTGGGGTTTATACCCCCCAAAATTTCGGATATTGCTGACACTCCCCCCTAAATTTGGAGTACCCGGGGACACCCCCCCAAATTCGCCTCCCAAAGAAAAATTTTTAAGTGTTATAAAACGACTAAAAAAAATTTTTATTGTTTAAGAGTTAATTGTTAATTAAGAGTTAATTGTTAATTGACAATTTATCTTAGTTTTTCGATTACAAATCGATTATCCCGTTCAGTAGTTAAGGTATACAGTTTAATAAAACTACTATAAACACTATTATCCTTTAATTAACGTTTTAAACACATGTTTTTAATGTGTAGGTAGGGCCCGACCGGATCCATGATTTTGGATCCGGCCGGACCGGACCGGATCCAAAGGTAGATCCGGCCGGACCGGACCTGGATCCGAATCTGATAGATAGAATTTTAAATCAATACTAATAACTATAATAAAATAATAAGTCGGCATTGTACTTGCTAAATACAAACTACCAAAGCAACAAAAAAGTAACATTTAATACACCAACAGTTTTATTTGTGTTCTAAATAATCTGAACAGACCAGATAATAACACTAAAAATATATATTCTAAATATAAATAAAAATAAATAAAATAAAAATATAAAAATTATCTACTGATTAAAAAACATCCACAAGAAAACGCGCAACATAAAAATACAGTAAATCAAAATCTTAATTGAAGTTAGTATAAGCATAAAGCACGAGCACGCAAGAGCAAAGTATCAAAGAACAAACCAAATATCATACAGAAACAAATAAATATAAAAAAACACATAGGAATGTGAATTAAGAGTTTGAGATCAAAGAATATAATGCATGGTATTGCTAATGTGCATTAGTGTAGTGTAAGCAAACTAATACAATAAATACCCAGTGTTAATATATAAAATTTAATAAAAAAATATAATAAAAAACAATAGAAGTTAGTAGAGGAGTTATAAACAATAAAGGATTGATTTTAAAACATATAGAAACAGAATAGTGAAGTTTAAGCAGGGACGTAGCCAGGGGGGGGGGGGGGGGGGGCCGCGGCCGCCCCCCCCCCCGAAACGGTCGGACAGGAGGAAAAATAAGGATAGTGGCTGGGTGGGGGGGGGGGCGGCCGCCCCCCCCCCCCCCGAAATGGTCGCCAGATAGTAAAATTTGGAGTTTTCAGAGGCTAAAAATTCAAAATTTTCTAGCGCCTCGCTAATCGCTCGGCGCCAAACTTTAAAATAATTTTAGTACCCCAATGGACCCCCAAAAACCAAAAATTTGTTCCGCTTCGCTTCGCTCAGCGGTCACTTTCTATAGTATACATACATATATATATCTCGTTATTTATGTTGCCTGATGCTAATGTTATTTTAAAGTTAGTACAATAATTTTTATAAGTAATAAGTACTACACAGAAAGCAAACCAAACAATCATATTGGTTGATTTCATTTATGTACCTCCCCCCTCCTAAATTTTCCTGCCGCCTATAGCATTGGCTCGGATTTTTTCATATAGGTAGGTACCCTAGAAAACATGGAGCCAAGATGCTGCTCATGTGCTTTGGTTTACAATGTGGGTTTAGCCAAGGGGTCTGAAACTAACGTCTCTAAATTGCTTTTTTGTAAAATCCAGGCTCTGCCAATGTGTGCTTATGTAATTTTTAACTAAGAAAACATGTTTTTACCACTAAAAACATTAGATAATAGGTTATTAGGCCAAAAACAGTGTATTACACAGCTTTATCTACGTTTATCCCTGCTTTTTTAACGTTTTCAAAAATTAAGGGGGGGCTCCGCCCCCCCCCCCAAAATTTCGAGGGGGGGGGCGGAGCTTCCCCCGAAATTTTTTTTTGTACTACAATCCGCCCCCCCCCCCCAAAATGAAACTCTGGCTACGTCCCTGAGTTTAAGTAAATATAAGAATAAGAAACTTATACCTTAACTTGGATGCAGTTGTGTAAAACAATTATTTGAGTTTTTCTTATAACTTATAAAACCAAAACAAGTTTTATAACACAATTTACTGTTGGGAGTGTCGCGGCAGTCATTTAAAATGGTTGATATAACACTGAAGAAACAAAAGATAGCTAATGATTGTGTTTCAGAACATAAAATATTATTAAAACACCTCTTAATACACTAAGCTTTCTGTTCACTTTAAAATTTTTTGTAGGGAGTTTTTGTAGCGGCATATATAATGTTGACAACTTTTCTTTTTATTCCCGCAAAAAAAAACACTCAGATCCGGCCTGATCTGAGATAGATCCAGCCGGATCGGACCGGATCCAAAAATCACCGGATCTACTGGACCGGACCGGATATCCGGTCAGGCCCTATGTGTAGGTATAAGAAACCTTAAATTTTGTAATAAGTATCATCTGGAATTAAAATTTCAAGTGTATTTTAGCGCCTTAAATTAAAAATTTTCTCTCCCGGGGGGCATTCTGCCCCCTGGACCCCCCTGACAAGGGCTCCGCCCCTTGACCCCACTGGGGGGCTCTCGCCCCCAGACCCCCCTCATATCTGGGGGGCTACCGCTCCCCAGACCCCCCTTCAGGGTTAGGAGGGTCCCCAGACCGCCCCCCCCGAAATGGAATCCTGGGCACGCCACTGCAAAAGGGGGGGTCTGTCTAACCCCAAATTTTTCCCTTTGCCGACCTAAAAGAGGTGTCTAGACCCCCCCCTGGCTATGCCCATGTATGTATATAATCTTTAACTAAATATAAGATTATGGATTAAAAAGTTTGTGATAGGTACTTGACTTTATAATCAAGACAATAATATTATTATTCTATTATTATGTAATTATTAAAAAAAACTATGATTTCTAATGTAATTATAAGAATATATAAACACATTATTAATAAAAGAATTAAACCCTACAATTTGTAAGTTGCAATAAGGTCTTATTTCAATTTTACACAGTTTTAAAGCATTTATAAGCTTGTTTTACGTTTTTTTACGCGTTTTAAGCCCATTTTAAGGCAGCGCGGAAATATTGGGTACACCCCCCCTCAAAATTTGGGTCTTGCCGACACTCCCCTAAAATTTGACCCCCCCCCTATACCCCCCAAAAATCCGAGGCTGCCCACCTATGGGCAGGGGGGGTGGTTGGGAGGTTATTCCTGCCCAAAAATCCCGACTATAGCCGACACCCTCACTAAAATTTGGGGGTACCCTGGACACCCCCACGCCACCCCCCCCAAAAAAAAAATTGGGGGTTCCCAGTACTAAAACTAAAAATGGGGTATTTGGTGTAGACCCCATTTTTTTCAGGACACCCCCCAAATTTGGGGGGTCGGGCATACCCCCCAAAATCCGAGAGGCTGCTCACCCTCCTAGCGGACCTGACCAAAAACACCTATCCCCCTTCAAATTTTGGGGGTCAAATACCCCCATAGGTGGACTGTGAGCAGCCTCCTGGATTTTTTGAGGGGTATACCCGACCCCAAAAACCCCCTCCCGACCCCCTCCCCTTTGGGGGAGGGGTGTCCCGTGTCCCAAAAATTTCTTTGGGGTATACCTCAAATACCCCATTTTGTAGGTTTTTAGTACTGGGACCCCCAAATTTTAGTGGGGGTGTCCGGGGCACCCCAAATTTTTAGGGGGGTTCCTCCCGGCAACGGCAGTAATCAAGATTTTTGGGGGTATACGTACAACACCCCAATCCCCCCTGCCCATACATTGGCAAGTTGGTCCGGAGTGGGGGGCGGTTAAACCTCAAATTAGGGGGGGTTTAAAATCCGAGAAACGCGAAATACCCATATCGTTTTTTTCTATGGAGTGCATTTTACCCATATCGTTTTTCAATTTTGAAGGAACAATAGGTAAAAACGCTAATTTTAGGTCGAAAGGCCCTTTTTATTGCATTTTTGAGCTTTTTATTGCTTAACACATTCATTTTGACCTCAAAACTTAAGTTTGGAGGCAATTAGAAGTCATTTTAAAGACATTTTTTTTCTTCATTTTTCCAAAATTGGGGGGGGTTAACCTTTTCTCCCCCCCACTTATAAGTGGAGAGGGGGGGTAAGTGGGGGAGTTAAACCCCCCTTCTCAGAATTTGGGGGTTAACTCCCCCCCAACCCCCCCCCCATGCCCATGTATGCCCCTGCCCACGGCCCATCTTTGCCCCCCAAAATCTGGGAGGCTGCCCACCTATGGTTTAATAAATCCATAATCATTTTGAAAATGCGTTTTAAAATCAAATTCAAAAGTTATATGACTATAAAACCGTTTCAGTTTATATATTTACTGTAAAAAATAATAAAAAATCAAATTTTAAGCCCCACGGACAAAAACGTTTGTTGTTTTCCTGAGACTAAAAGCAAAAACTAAAGAGAAACTAAAACTGTAATCATTTGAAACGCATTATTTTTTATTTAGTGGTGAGATTACACCAGTTAGTTTTGAAATTACACGGTTGAGTTGCGACATTGTACATTTTAAGAATTGAAATTGTGTTTCAGTTTGGTTTTCACAAAAGGGGGCGGCTAAGAGTACCCCCTTCACCATACATGAGCAAGTTGGGTCAGAGTAGGGCATACATTGGCACGAGGGGGGTTGGGGGGGTTAACCCCCCAAATTCTGAGAAGGGGGTTTAAACCCCCCCACTCAAAAGTGGGGGGGGGAGAAAAGGTTAACCCCCCAATTTTGGAAAAATGAAGAAAAAAAATGTCTTTAAATGACTTCTAACTGCCTCCAAACTTAAGTTTTGAGGTCAAAATGAATGTTTTAAGCAATAAAAAGCTCAAAAATGCAATAAAAAGGGCTTTTTGACCTAAAATTAGCGTTTTTTTACCTATTTTTCCTTGAAAATCAAAAAACGATACGGGTAAAATGCACTCCAGAAAAAAAACGATATGGGTATTTTGCGTTTCTCGGATTTTAACCCCCCCCCTAATTTGGGGTTTAACCCCCTCCCCACTCCGGACCAACTTGCCCATGTATGGAGTAGGGGTGTTTAACCCGGAATTAGAGGCGTTTAAATCCGAGAAACGCATTTTACCCATATAATTTTTCGATTTTGAAGGAAAAATAGGTAAAAAACGCTAATTTTATCTCAAAAAGCCCTTTTTATTGCATTTTTGAGCTTTTTATTGCTTAAAACATTCATTTTGACCTTAAAACCCTACTCCCCAAAATCCGGGAGGCTGCCCACCTATGCCCCCAACCCCCTTGATTGTTTGCATTGCCAGCTGTCTTCAGGTGATTCCTTCCAAGAATTTGGCTGCCTTTGCTAGTTGTAGCCATAGATCTTTTACTGTAAGTAAGGTGAGGTTGGCGGAGCAATTGACAGATGTTGAGCGTCATGGGGTTTTCTTTTGCAAAGAGGGCATTCATTTTTCATTGTGTTGTTGATTTTAGATTTGTAAGAATTGAGATGATGGCAGTATCCTGATCTTTGCTGGGCCAAGATTGTTCTTGCCTTTCTTTGGAGCTGTTGTTCTTTGTGTATTTAAGGTGGTCTTCCTCTTAGGAAAGGGTTTGGTTGATATAGTTAGTCTTTTACAAAGTAGGTGTGAATATTTGTTTGTATTAATTTTTCATAGAGTTTTGGGTTGTAAAAGCTGTTGGCTATTGGTCCAAATCATACATGGGCAAGTTGGTCCGGAGTAGGGGGGGGTTAAACCCCAAATTAGGGGGGGTTAAAATCCGAGAAACGCAAAATACCCTTATCGTTTTTTTTTCTGGAGTGCATTTTACCCATATCGTTTTTCGATTTTGAAGGAAAAATAGGTTAAAAACACTAATTTTAGGTCAAAAAGCCCTTTTTATTGCATTTTTGAGCTTTTTATTGCTTAAAACATTCATTTTGACCTCAAAACTTAAGTTTGGAGGCAGTTAGAAGTCATTTTGAAGACATTTTTTTTCTTCATTTTTCCAAAATTGGCGGGTTAACTTTTTCTCCCCCCCCCCCCCACTTCTGAGTGGGGGGGGGGGTTAAACTCCACTTCTCAGAATTTGGGGAGGGGGTTAACCCCCCATGCCCATGTATGGTCCAAATTTGAATTGAAGAGTGTGTTTCATTTCTCTTGTTCTGGTGGAGTTGGCTGTTGTTCTGTTTGACGGATGAGTAGGCTGTAATGCTTTTGGCATAAAATTGAATAGAGAGAAGTGCGGTGTGTTTTTCAATTGGTGGAACTTTTGTTTCTTAATGAAGATGATCGGTAGTGTCCATTTTATGGCAACCGGTTTCTATCCTGAGGGCTGAATTTTGAGAGGCTTGGAGTTTTTGGTAGTGAAATTTAGATAGGTTTGGTGACCATCTTTGGTCTCCGCAGTTGATGATGGAGCGCCCCACTACTTTGTATGAAGCGATTATTGTTTCCTTTTGTTGGCCCCAGCTGTTCCAGCTAGGGCTTTGATAATGCTATTGCGTCTGGACTGGATGCCTTGTTGTTAATATTGTTGATATGTTTGTTAAAAGTGAGTGTTGGATCAAAAGCGACCCCAGGATTTTAGGATTTTTGTTTAACGGTAAAAGTTGATTATAGTCACTGTATTCTTGAGATGAAGGTGAGAAAAGTGTTATTGTAGATTTTTCTGTTGTTAATTGGAGGTGATTTTCGCTTAGGTATTGATTGGGTGAATTTAGATAGTTGGTTAAATTTAATTCTATTTTGGCTATTTTGTTTCCAGTTGTGTACATAGTGGTCGTGGTGTCGTCAGCATATCTTATGATTTTTACGTTTGTGGGTCGTGGAGGAATATCTGAGTTGAGATGTAGAAATTGAAGAGTGTTGGGGAAAATACTGAGCCTTTGGGGAACGCGTGTTTGAACTATCCTGGGTTTAAAAATTGAGTTTTTGAAAGTTTTCTTGACTCGTCCTCTGAGGTAATCACTTAGCCTAGGGCCCGACGGGATCCATGATTTTGGATCCGGCCGGACCGGACCAGATCCAAAGGTAGATCCGGCCGGACCGGATCCGGATCTGAAAGATAGAATTTTAAATCAATACTAATAACTATAATAAAATAATAAGTTGGCATTGTACTACCAAAGCAACAAAAAAGTAACATTTAATACACCAAGAGTTTTATTTGTGTTCTAAATAATCTGAACAGACCAGATAATAACACTAAAAATATATGTTCAGCCCAACAAAACAGTCATCACTATCAGAATTTGTAATCCAATGCCTTCAAGTTGTACTTAAGAAACAGGAGTTTCTCCACATTTTCCGGTTTTAAAGAAGAGCGATCACCCTCAGATATCAATTGTGCAACCTTGAAGGCTCGTTCACTTGCCACTGATGCAGGAGGAGCTGATAAATATTTCCTGGCTAACTAAATATAAAATTAGTTCCTGAAATTTTCTTGATATTAAAAAGTGGAACAAATTGGAAGTGTTAGAAAATACTAATTTAGTAAATAAATAGAATAAAATTTTGGTAGGAATTTATAAATCAAAAAAAAAACTTTGAATTAAATTTTCAAAAGATAACTGATATAGGCTTTCTGGACTATAGAATAGGCTTTCTGGGTTGGAAATAGATCATCAATCTTGGATTGCTTCTTTGCAACTTCTTGTTCGGTTCCTTCTTCCAACTTGTAGAGGGATTCCTTCTTTTCAGTGATGGCTTTTCTTTTTACTTCTTTTTCTCTTGTAACCTGCTTCAGAGATCTGAATTCTTCTTGGTGGGTATTTTGCAGATGTTTCCACATGGGACTGGTACTAAATGATGTGGGGTCATTTCCCCGTTTGTTAACAACTTTTCTTTTTATTCCCGCAAAAAAAAACATTCAGATCCGGCCGGATCTGAGATAGATCCAGCCGGACCGGACCGGATCGAAAAATCACCGGATCTACCGGACCGGACTGGATATCCGGTCGGGCCCTAACTTAGCCATCTGATTAGATAGGCTGGAAGTGTGCTGTGGGCTATCTTGTTGATTAGGATTCATAGATGAACAAGGGGGGTAGGGTGGGGTCCACCCCCCTAGCCTCAAAATTTTGCTCCCCCCCCAAAAAAGGGGGGGCCCCCCCCCCATTAATTCCACCATCCAGTGGGAGGGGGGGGGGAAGCAAGGGGGAGGGAAGAAAAAAAATTATAAAAAATAAAAGGTCAAAAAGCCATTTTTATTGAAATTTTGAGATTTTTATTGCTTAAAACATTCATTTTGACCTCAAAACTTAAGTTTGGCCGCCCCTTAGAAGTCATTTTAAAGACATTTTTTTTCTTCATTTTTCCAAAATTGGCCCCCCCGGGGGGGGTTAACTTCCCCTCCCCACCCAAATTTTTAGAATTTTTTACCCCCCCCACCCCCCCCTAACCCCCCTCTAGATTTTGAAATCTGACCCCCCCTCCCCTCTCGAGAAAATTTTAAGTACTTTTTTATACTAAATTTTATTGCAAAAACGTTAATTTTTAACAAAATCCATGTTTTTACACCCTTTTTATACCTAAATATTGCTTTTTACTCAATAAAATGTAGTATTATTTTATAAAAAAACTATTATTAAATATTTAATGGTTTAAAAGTATTGTGTTTTAGAAATCGGACCCCTCCTGACCCCCCTCTAGGATTTGAAATCTTCCACCCCGGGTCGACCCCCCCTAGAAAGATAGAGGGTGTTCGACCCCCCCCTAGGACCCCCCTCCTAGATTTTGAAATTTTATTTACCCGGGGTAAACACCCCCCCTAGCTTTTTGACCGTGTTCATCTATGTTAGGATTTCTATACTGATGGTGTCAAAAGCTTTGGAGAGATCCAAAGCAGCAACTATTGATCGTTTGAATGGTGCTTTTGATTAAAACCGGTCGCGATTTCATTGGTGAGTTGAAGGAGAGCTATTGTTGTGGAGTGTTTGGATTTGAAACCGTGATGATCTGGGTGTTGTTTTAGGTGTTGGAAGAGGGGCAGAGAAGAGAGATTGGTCTGTAAGAAGTAGAAATGAGTTGATCCTTTCTGGGTTTTAGAAGTGATATGATGGTTGCGGTTTTCCAGATAGAAGGTATGCTGTTTGTTTTTAATAACAGATTGAACAGATCAGTTAAGTATTTGATGCTGAGTGGTCCAAGCTGTTGGAGATGAAATACTGTCAGATTATCCGGTCCAAAGGCTTTGGGGTTTTTTGCAGATTTTATGGCGTTTTTAACTTTTGTTGTGGTGCCCCCTGCTCGCTGCCCCCCGCGCCCATGTATACCCTTCGCTTCACCCCCACACTCCTTTCTACCGACTCCGAAAAATTTCAAAAGTTTTGTCTTTTTTTATAAATCTTATGCTTACACATAAAATGTGATGTTAGTTCCAAAGGCTTGTTTTGTACTCTTCATTTTTTGCAAATCAATATTAAAATTTTATGAAATTAACACCAAAAATGCGAGGTTTTCTTATGCTATAATTTTTAGCGTAACCGGAATTTCTCAGCCATTTCATTTTCGTAGTCATGAACACAAAATGTTGATCCAGTTTTATTCAGACGAGTCAATTCAAGGAAATCTTATTGTTATTGAAGCTAAAATATGGAACGATGAAGACGAACCAAGTAATCTAATTAATTTTTAATGTATTTTTATTTTTTTTTAATTACGTTACGATTATTTTGTCAATTTAAAAATTTTATTTTCTGGTATGAGTATAATAGGTGAGCATAGAAAGTAAAAGGGTACCTTCGAACATATTAAATTTTTTTTTTTGGGATAGGCATGGCGCATGGAGTGTATCTGGAATCGGTCGGTCTGAGGGGTGTCCCCCCAGCCGCCGGAGGCGAAATTTTTTTAAATATGCACTAAAAACTGCTTAAAAATCGTCCCCTGGTGTTTGCGTGAACATACATTTTACTTTTGTTTTTTTTTTACCTAATTTCTGCACAATTATGTCTGATCTTAAAAATTATCAGGCAATGAAATTGTATATAACACAACTATCTATTTTCTGATGTCTTTAAATTTTGCAAATGAGTATGGTGTAAGTTATAATAACAAAAATATTACTGATAATATTAATTTTACGGTATATATATAAATCTGACCTTCCCGCTACGCGGGAAGGTCAGATTTTGCTAAAGGTAACTTAAAAAGAGTTAATTTTACCACGTTTTCAAAAAAATGATGTACTGAAGAGACACAAATTTTTAATTTTGACGTTTTCAAAATAATTATAAACATAGCCACATTTTAAAGACCTAACACAATACTTTAGGTTATTTTTTATGTCTGATTTTTTTATGACTGTCCCAACAGTTTTTTTGGTTTTCTTATGTACGCCATTGGGGCCCTTTGAATTGTAACTATGCTTGCGGTGGTGGCGAGAAATTTGATATTACATTTTTATGAAGACATGAGTACATTGACATACCTTGGCTTTAGCCGAGAATACTTTGGCCTGACCTGAGGTATTCTTTGCTTCTTTGGCCTGTTAGATTTAAGTTCTATGCTGCTATAAACACCTTAGCCACCAGCGTAGCTTGCCCCAACTATTATTATTTAAATTTTAAAGGGAAACAATACAATTCTAAAGTCCGGCACCATTTTTTAGTGTTTTTTATGAAAAACTAAAATTTCTGGCAATTAACCTTAATTTTAAAAGAACAATAGTTAAACAAGACAAGACAACAATTAGAACAAAAAGGTAAATTTTTTTTATTATTCGACGGTTTCTAACGAAATGAAATCATACACGGTGGCCCAAGACCCTGTAACATCAAAAATAACGTAATAATAATAAAAATAAACTGTAGCGTCAAAATATTTTTGATGTTTTTAGAGATCTGACCTTTCAATTCAAAAATGGATAAAATATAGGGCTTTTTAATGTATGTTGCAGGTACCGTATTTGGGTACTTCAATTTCTAAAGAGGGTCACGGGCATCGGTTCTATTTTTTCACATCCGTTCAAAAATGAAAACTAAATGGTCAGATGTCACCAAATAAAGATCCGCATTTCCATCTGCATCCGCCCATTTTTTTGTTTTTAGAATCCGCATCCGCCAATCTCAAAAACAACATCCAAGCTCATCCCTAATTTGTTTCAAAAACTGTCTTTTAATTTGATACCTTGATTTTAGTAAATTACATTACTGTTGTAGTAAAAAAACCCTGCAATGTTAGCCAATTTTTTGTGACTCGTGGGAAGCCAAAAACCAGTCGGTATCCATTTCAAATATTGCCTAAGATCCCGGGTTTTATTGGGGGGGGCAGTTCTGAAACAGAGGGGGGCACGGGGGGCAACTTTTTTGAAACGGGGGGGGCAAGCAGGAAAGAAAAAAAAGGAGAAAAAAAGAAGGGAAAAGGGAAAAATAGGACAAAAAAAACGAAAATAAGGTAAAAATGGGTCTAAAATGACTTAAATACATTGAAATAGGCTAAAAATTGCAAACAATTCGCGATGATGGCGTCATCATAGGTCAAAAATGGCGTCATAGTTTTAGCATATTTTTTTATTTTTTGGCGGGGAGGAGCAATAAAACGGGGGAGGGGGCAAATCCTCCAATAAAACGGGGGCATTTCCAGACCGTGCACAGGTCTGATTTGGGGGTTAGAGCTTTTGGGTCGCCAAGGATAAAAATTTTGGGATCTAGAACGGACATTTTTTAAGAAATTTACTTTTTTTCGCGCTTCGCTCAGCTCAGCGCTCGATGAATTATTCTCCACTTCCAAATTTATGTTACTTCAGACCTGTGCACGATCTGGAAATGCCCCCCCGCTTTATTGGAGGATTTGCCCCCCTCGTTTTATTGCCCCCCCCCCCACCCTCGCCAAAAAATAAAAAAGTGCTCTAAAATTATGGCGCCATTTTTGACCTATAATGACGCCATGACCTGGACCCCCCTATAAATTTTGGTTTTCACCCGGAGGTGGACCCCCCTAGCGGATCCGACCAAAAACATCTGTGCTGAAAACCCCCAAATTTTACTATCTGGCGACCATTTTGGGGGGGAGGGCCGCCCCCCCCCCCCCCCCGCCCAACCACTATCCTTGTTTTTCCATCTGTCCGACCGTTTCGGGGGAGGGGCGGCCGTCCCCCCGTCCTTCCCCCTGGTTACGTCCCTGCCCCTACCTTTCGGTAATCCTGGCTACGCCCATGGATATCAGGACCTATCATTTTGACATAAAAACACTTAATTTTTTTGGACGCTTGTACTACAATTAATCGTTTAATCGTTAACTAAATGCACACTTAGCCTATTGTATAACACAACACAAATATTGTGGGTTTTTTTGTTTTAGACTTAGTTGACTCAATATTCAGTCATTATTTTGGTTATTCGGGACAACAACTATATTTTCAAAACCCAACAGGTTAGTTTCTAATCAGTTGTTTATTAGGATAATCAAACTATTGTATGTTTTGTAAATAGTGTAATGTTAATGAACTAGAACGGGCTTTTTTATTGCACGTTGGACAGAAGAGTAAAACAATGGAGAAAAAAAACAACCACATATCTTAACATAAAGTAATGCAGGCACCAGAACAAGTACAATATTTTAGCAAGCAAAAATTTAGTGATAAGATAAAAAAAGCTGTGCATTTTGTTGGGGGAAGGTAATAATAATGTGGTAAATTTTTTTAAACAAAATCTGGACGAATAAAATGGGGGGACACGCGGATGGAGTAAGAAAAAAACGGACCAAAAGTATTTAATAGTATTTTTTGTTAAAACATTACCCCGGTCCCCAATAACCCACAAAACTTTTTTCAAAAAAATATCTCCAATGGTTCATGAGTTAAAATATGATCCCTCAAAAATGGCGTTTTTTGACAATTCTGTACGTGAAAGATTTCTCAATGGGTATAACGATTTACGCTACAACTTATGCACTCAAAGAAAGCGGCTACTTTCTACTTTAATTTGATACCTTTATCTTTAAGATTGGTGCAGTATTGGTCGAAATATTCAAAAAACCCGCGATTTTTTTTGTTTAAAACCAAACGACGGCAGTGATTTTGCAAAGTTTGTCCAACCTTTTTTACTTCGTGTTTTTAACGAAAAAATCGTGGGTTTTTTTGTACGGGAAACGCAATATCTCGACAAATACTGCACCAATTTTAACGATCAAGTTATCAAATTAAAGTAGAAAGTACCCGTCTTTCAGTGCATATATTGTAATTTAGATTTTAATATCCATTGAGCAATCTTTCACGTACAGAATAGTTGAAAAACGACATTTTTGAAGGGTCATAATCATAGGTGGGCAGCCTCTCGGATTTTGGGGGGATACGGTATACCCGACCCTCCAAATTTGGGGGAGGGTGTCCCGAAAATTTATTTTGGGGTATACGCCAAATACCCCATTTTTAGCGTTTTTAGTACTGGGACCTCCAAAATTTTAGGGGGGTGTCCGAGGTACCCCAAATTTTAGGGGAGGGGTGTCGGCTTTCGTCGGGATTTTTTTGGGGGCTATAACCACTCCCACCCCTCCCCTGCCCACCTATGGTCATAATATCATAACTTCTGAACCATTAGGTATATTTTGTTGAAAAAAGATTTCACAAAAAATTATCAAAAACGAAAACAAAAAGCTTGACTCTGACTGCACGCACTGCACCATACATGAGCAAGTTGGTCCGGAGTAAAGGGGTTAAACCCAGCGGAATTAAGAGGGGGGTTAAAATATAAAATATGAGAAACGCATTTTACCCATATCGTTTTTTTACCCATATTATTTTACCCATATCGTTCAAAAATCGCGATTTTTCATACCATATTTTCCATTCCATACTATAAAACTGTCCAGAGAGACCTTAAGATGCACTACAATTTTATAACCTGAAAATAGGGGGAAGAGGGACCTTTACAAAAATGGCTAAGTAGGGGGGGGGGGGCTTAGAAAAAATAAAGAAAAATGTCTTTAAAATGACTTCCAACTGCCTCCAAACTTAAGTTTTGAGGTCAAAATGAACGTTTTAAACACTAAAAAGTTCAAAAATGCAATAAAAAAGGATTTTTGACGTAAAATTAGCATTTTTTACCTATTTTTTCTTTAAAATCGAAAAAAGATAGGAGTAAAATGCACTCCAGAGAAAAAACGATATGGTATTCGTTTCGATATGCGTTTCTCAAATTTTAATCCCCCCTAATTTGGGGTTTATCTATATATATATATATATATATATATATATATATATATATATATATAAATAAATATATATATTATATTATATTACACCATACACATCCCATTATTTAATGTTCAAAAATCCCCACTGCCAATATTGTTTTCATCAGGCAATGTGTAAAACAAAAAATCTAAAGGACTATTTCATCAGATGGACAGAAAAGCTCGCCTCTGGTTCTTTTCTCTTTCCCGATTTTCCTAAAATTGTAAGCACGTATAAAGCACCTTTCAAAAAATCAATTGAAATCCTGGCTATGGTTCATGTTTCTTTCTTAAATTTTTTATCCCCCCTAATTTGGGGTTTCCCCGATCTGATATATATATATATATATATATATATATATATATATATATATATATATATATATATATATATATATATTATTATATTACACCATACACATCCCATTATTTAATGTTCAAAAATACTGCCAATATCTGTTTTCTATCAGGTCAATTTTGTAGAAACTAAAAAATCTAAAGAAGACTATTTCATCAGATGGACAGAAAAGTCTCGCCTCTGGTTATTAAAGTGTGCAAACAACCTGGAACTTAATTTAACAGTTGAAGAGTACGACCTTGGCACCTTCGGATTCTTTTCCATATTTGACGGTCCTGTGAATATTTCCACTTTTTTTGCTACTCAGTAAGTAAAAAATATTTTAAAATTTTTTTGATAAAATGTGTGTTTAGTTTTTGAATACCGTAAAATCGGGTAAACTTGGCCGGATTTTGAGGGTTTTTTTATTAAGCGTTGTTTAATAAATTTTTTTATGCAACGACGTGTAGAGTTTTCAGTTTTATGAGATACACAAAACCTGAAAGGGGCACCAAATTTTAGTTGCTCCTTGTACCTTTTTTAAAACCTTTGAGATTTTCGGGCGGGAAATGCCCCCCTTGTCCGACTTTGGCCTTTATCTTGGGGAAAATAGAAAATAATGCTCCTTAAGCTGAGGTAGGTCAGACAGCTATGGTTGGGTGCAGTGGAAGTAGCCGGACCAAAAGATTAAGTGGTGGAGGAAAAAATGGGTGTTGGGGGTAAGACCCGACCAGATTAATATTTTCAGATCCGGCTGGATCGGATTGTGAGTCGATTCGGCTGGATTAGATATTTTACTGGATCGGATCTGATAACTCATAGTTTATTATATTTGTTTGTTACTTATTTTTGTGTGAAATAGATCTGACTAATTGATAATACTGGTATTTTAACATAAAATAGGGCAAACACAGGGACGTAGCCAGAGTTTCATTTTGGGGGGGGCGGATTGTAGTACAAAAAAAAATTTCGGGGGGGGCTCCGCCCCCCCCCCCCCCCCCCCCGAAATTTTGGGGGGGGGGGGCGGAGCCCCCCTTAATTTTTGAAAACGTTAAAAAAGCAGGGATAAACGTAGATAAAGCTGTATAATACACTGTTTTTGGCCTAATAACCTATTATCTAATGTTTTTAGCGGTAAAAACATGTTTTCTTAGTTAAAAATTACATAAGCACACATTGGCAGAGCCTGGATTTTACAAAAAAGGACTTTAGAGACGTTAGTTTCAGACCCCTTGGCTAAACCCACATTGTAAACCAAAGCACATAAGCAGCATCTCGGCTCCATCTTTTCTAGGGTACCTACCTATATGAAAAAAATCCGAGCCAATGCTATAAGCGGCAGGAAAATTTAGGAGGGGAGAGGTACATAAATCGACCAATATGATTGTTTGTTTTGCTTTCTGTGTAGTACTTATTACTTATAAAAATTATTGTACTAACTTTGAAATAACATTAGCATCAGGCAACATAAATAACGAGATATATATGTATGTATACTATAGAAAGTGACCGTTGAGCGAAGCGAAGCGGAACAAATTTTTGGTTTTTGGGGGTCCATTGGGGTACTAAAATTATTTTAAAGTTTGGCGCCGAGCGATTAGCGAGGCGCTAGAAAATTTTGAATTTTTAGCCTCTGAAAACCCCCAAATTTTACTATCTGGCGACCATTTCGGGGGGGGGGGGGCCCCCCCCCCCCCCCCCCCGCCCAACCACTATCCTTATTTTTCCTCCTGTCCGACCTTTTGGGGGGGGGGGCGGCAGCCCCCCCCCTGGCTACGTCCCTGGGCAAACACTAAATTCTACTTTCTACTTCTACTCGGACTCTGCCTCAAATTTCTGTAAAATTATAATGATGCAGACCTGTGCACGGCCGGGTAATGGTTCCCCCCGTTTTATTGGAGGATTTGCCCCCCCCGTTTTATCCCCCCGCCAAACAATGAAAAGGTACCCTAAAATTATGACGCCATTTTTGACCTATGATGACGCCATCGTCGCAAATTTTTTGCGGTTTTTAGCCTATTTCAATTTATTTTAAGCCATTTTAGACCTATTTTTACCTTATTTTCGCTTTTTTGTCCTTTTTTTCCCTTTTCCTTTCTTTTTTTCTCCTTTTTTCTCTTTTCCCCCCAGCTTGCCCCCCCCCCCGTTTAAAAAAAGTTGCCCCCCCCCTGCGCCGCCCCGTTTTGGAATTTCCCGCTCCCCCATAAAACCCCCGGGGGGGGGACAGTGCACCGGTCTGATGATGCAGACTTGTGCACTGTCTGGAAATGCCCCCTCGCCCGCTTTATTGGAGGATTTGCGCCCCCCCCCGTTTTATTGCCCCGCCCCCCGAAAAATTATGGCGCCATTTTTGACCTATAATGACGCTATCATTGCAAATTTTTGCAGTTTTTAGCTTTTTTCAATGCATTTTAAGCCATTTTAGACCTATTTTTACCTTATTTTCGCTTTTTTTGTCCCTTTTTTCCTTTTCCCAGGGACGTACCCAGGATTTCATTTTGGAGGGGGGATTGTAGTACAAAAAAAATTTCGGGAGCCTTTCCCCCCCCCCCCGAAATTTTGGGGGGGGGGATAAATTAATTAAAATAATTAAGATAAATTAATTTTTGAAAACGTTCAAAAAGCAGGGATAAACGTAAATAAAGCTGTATAATACACTGTTTTTGGCCTAATAACGTATTATCTAATGTTAGTGGTAAAACATGTTTTCTTAGTTAAAAATTACATTAGCATACATTTGCAGAGCCTGGATTTTACAAAAAAGGAATTCAGAGACCTTTCAGGCCCCTTGGCTACACCCACATTGTAAACCAAAGCACATGAGCAGCATCTCGACTCCGTGTTTTTTAGGGTACCTACCTATATGAAAAAATTTCGAGCCAATGCTATAGGCGGCTGGAAAATTTAGGAGGGGGTAGGTACATAAATCAACCAATATGATTGTTTGTTTTGCTTTCTGTGTAGTACGTATTGCTTATAAAAAATATTGTACTAACTTTAAAATAACATTAACATTAGGCAAGATAAATAGCGAGATATATGTATGTATACTATAAAAAATGACAAAAATTTTGGTTTTTGGGGTCAATTGTGGTACTAAAATTATTTTATAGTTTGGCGCCGAGCGATTAGAGAGGCGCTAGAAAATTTTGAATTTTTAGCATCTGAAAACCCCCAAATTATACTATCGGGCGACAGTTTCGGGGGGGGGGGGGGGGGGCCGCCCCCCCTCGCCCAACCACTATCCTTATTTTTTCCCCTGTCCGACCGTTTCGAGGAGGGGCGGCCCCCCTCCCGCTCCCTGGTTACGTCCCTGCCTTTTCCCTTCTTTTTTCTCTTTTTTTCTTTCCCCCTGCTTGCCCTCCCGTTTTATTGCCCACCCCGTTTCAAAAAAGTTGCCCCCGTGTCCCCCTGTTTTGAAATTGCCCCCCAATAAAACCCCGGGGGGCAGTGCACAGGTCTGATGATGTGCAGGTTAAGTGGAATTGTCTGAAACTCAGCCAAATTAAACAATGGTCTTTTTTAAATGAAATTTAGCTTTTTGCATGAAAATTTTTGGAAAACTAACTATTTTGTATATAGTAAACTATAAAAAAAGCATTAAATAAGTTAAGAAACAACAAAAATTGGAAATTTAAAATAGAATATAATTAATTCATTAAGAGACTTTAGTAAACTTTCAATTAATCATTCCAGTTAAGAACATAATACTTTAAAATTTTGTTTTGATTTTGTTTTGATTTGTTAAATTAAAAGAACTTTTCATTTAAATTAAGGGTTAGATTTAAACTTAGGATCCATGGTTTTGGCTTTTAAATTGAAACCTTTGTTGAAAAAAATAGTAAAACTGTTTTGTATTTTTAGAAAGTTTAAACAGAAAACCATTTCTGAATTCTAAACAAAGAAAACTTTATTTTTCCTAAGCATACATGGGCACGGGGGGGTTAACCCCCCAAATTCTGAGAAGGGGGGTTTAACGTTTAACCCCCCCCCCCACTCAGAAGTGGGGGGGGGTGGGAGAAAAAGTTAAACCCCCCCAATTTTGGAAAAATGAAGAAAAAAATGTCTCTAAAATGACTTCTAACTTCTGACTCTAAAATGACTTCTCCTCCAAACTTAAGTTTTGAGGTCAAAATGAATGTTTTAAGCACATGGATGAACAAGGGGGGGGGGTTAGGGTGGGGTCCACCCCCCCTAGCTTCGAAATTTTGGCCACCCCCCCTAGCAAAAAATCCAGGGGGGCCCTCCCCTCCCCCTAATTTTCAAATTTTTTACTCCTGACCCCCTCTAGATTTTGAAATCTGACCCCCCCCCTCCCCTCTCGAGAAAATTTGAAAATTTTAGGTACTTTTTTTATACTGAATTTTCTTCTAAAAACGTGAATTTTTTACACAAATTCATGTTTTTACACCCTTTTTATACCTGAATATCGCTTTTTATTCAATAAAATATAGTATTATCTTATAAAAAAACTATTATTAAACCTTTAATGGTTTAAAAGTATTTTGCTTCGGAAATCGGACCCCACACCTGACCCCCCTCTAGGTTTCAAAATCTTCCACCCTGGGTCGACCCCCCCTAGAAAGCTAGAGGGGGTTCGACCCCCCTAGGACCCCCTCCTAGATTTTGAAATGTCATTTACCCGGAGTAAACACCCCCCCTTTCCTTTCCTTCCTCTTTCCTTTTACTTTCCTAACCACAAATCTAGGTGCCAGGGTGGCGCCTACGTCCAAAATTTTAGGCGGCGCCAGCGGAAAATCCTAAGCGCCAGTGGCGTTGATTTAGCATTAAAAAAACCTAGCCAATAAGCCAAATAGTATTGAAGCATTGTATAATTTTTTTACTATGCCCGACCCCAAAAATTTAGGGTGGCTGGGTGTCTCAAAAATATTTTTGGGGTACCAAAAGGTACCACTTCAAAGGTACCAAAGGTACCACCTCAAATACCACATTTTTAGCGTTTTTAATACTAAGACCTCCCAAATTTTAGGGGAGTTGCCTGGGGTACCCCGAATTTCAAAGGTGTTGGTAGTAATCGGGATTTTTTTCTGGAGGCATAGGTGGGCAGCTTCTCGGATTTGGGGGGGGTCAAATGTTTAGGGGGCGTGAGTTTCAGACCCCTTGGCTAAACCCACATTGTAAACCAAAGCACATGAGCAGCATCTCGGCTCCATGTTTTCTAGGGTACCTACCTATATGAAAAAAATCCGAGCCAATGCTATAGGCTATAAATAACGAGATATATATGTATGTATACTATAGAAAGTGACCGCTGAGCGAAGCGAAGCGGAAAAAATTTTTGGTTTTTGGGGTCCCTTGGGGTACTAAAATTATTTTAAATTTTGGCGCCGAGCGATTAGCGAGCCGCTAGAAAATTTTGAATTTTTAGCCTCTCACAGGCCCCCCCCCCCCCCCCCCAACCCCCTATCCTTATTTTACCGCCTCTCCGACCGTTTGGGGGGGGGGGGGGCGCCCCCCCCCCCCCCGCCCCCCCCACGTCCCTGGGGTGTACCCAATATTTCCGCGCTGCCTTAAAATGGGCTTAAAAGGCGTAAAAAAACGTAAAACAAGCTTATAAATGCTTTAAAACTGTGTAAAATTAAAATAGGACCTTATTTTAACTTATAAATTTTATTTTTTAATTCTTTTAATAATAATGTGTTTATATATTCTTATAATTAGATTAGAAATCATAGTTTTTTTAATAATTACCTAATACTAAAATAGTAATATTATTGTCTTGATTATAAAGTCAGTCAAGTATCACAAACTTTTTAATCCATAATCTTATATTTAATTAATTAAATATTATATACATACATGGGCGTAGCCAGGGGGGTCTAGACCCTATTTTAGGTCTGGCAAAGGGAAAAATTTGGGGTTAGACCCCCCTTTTGGGTCGAAAAGGATAAAAATTTGGGGGGAGGGTCTAGAACGACCATTTTTAAAAAAATTTCTCGCGCTGCGCTTAGCGTCCCATTAATTATATAGTCTCCACTTGCAAATTTGTATTACTTTGTTTTGTAATCTTGGTATGACCACACTAGACCCACCCCATTCTTTATGTTTTAGTTGGTCTCTACTTCCAAATTTATGTTACTTTGTTTTTTAATCTTGATATGACCACGCTGGACCCCTTCCTTTTAGATTTGTTATATAGTGGTATTAAAAATTTAAAGGTTAGAAGTAATTTTAAAAACATTTTCTGGTACTTTGCATTGCTCAGCTGTAATTCAATGTACTCATTTTTCAGCTTTAATGTGATGCAAATCGAAAATTTTAGGGTATAAAATTGTTTGTAAAAAATTTTTTCTTTCTTTTATAGACTTATTTTTATTGATAAATAGGAAAATAATGAAGTATATAACAAACAAGGTAATAAACACTCCGCGTGAAGCGCGTAAAATTTTTTTAGTCCTTTTATAACCCTTAAAAGTTTTTCTCCGGGAGGCGAATTTGGGGGGGGGTCCCCGGGTACCTCAAATTTAGGCGGGGGGTGTCAGCAAAATTCGAATTTTGGGGGGTATAATCATACATGGGCAAGTTGGTCCGGAGTGGGGGGGGTTAAACCCCAGATTTAGGGGGGGGGGTGGAGTTTAAAAATCCGAGAAACACAAAATACCCATATCGTTTTTTTTTTCTGGAGTGCATTTTTCCCCATATCGTTTTTTGATTTTGGAAGGAAAAATAGGGTAAAAAACGCTAGATTTGAGGTAAAAAAGCCCTTTTTCTTGCTTTTTTGAGCTGTTTATTTGTTGAACGTTGCATTTTGACCTCGAAACTTCAGTTTTGGAGGCAGTTAGAAGTCATTTTTAAGACATTTTTTTCTTCATTTTCCAAAATTGGGGGGGGGGTTATTTTTTCTCCCCCACTTCTGAGTGGGGGGGGTTAGAACCCCGCTTCTTACGGGATTTGGGGGGGGGTGGGCCCCCCCCCCCCCCCCCCGTGCCCATGTATGAGTATAACCCCCCAACCCCCCCTCCCTACCCACCTATGACAGCAGAAAAAAGACACTGTAATGATAAAGTTGCACAGTGCTGAATAATAATGTGTAGACGCCAGATACGCGCTCAGAATTTTTGTGTCCAAAAGAAGAAATATAATACTGATTGAGGTTTTGAGAATGATGAGGGTTTCGGAAGAGATTTTTATAAGATTGTCCAACACGCAAAATTGATCTTAGTCCACAGAAAAGATAGACACCTAGGCTGTTTCCGAAAGAATAAAACAAAATCAATAATGGTGTATTAAAATTAGATTTTTAGCAAAATAAACCAAATTTTGACGTATTCAAATAGGCTATAACAGCAAGTGTAGCAACTGGAGTGCGAATTGGTTATTAGCTAGTCGTTTGTTAGGTACAGTAAATTTAAGTAAAAAGTCTTAAATGATCATTTAATTTCATCATTTAATAGGAAACAATTCACTTTACAACCGACCGACAAACATTATTAATAAAAAATATAAAATCAGCTTATAGTGTAATATTTTGCTAAAAGCCTCAGTTGTGTTTTTTTTAGATTAAAATACAAATTTCGTGATTCTCCAATTTACTTCTTGCAATCAAAAAGCAGTCACTTGACTTTAGGTCTTCGTCGGTTTCAACTAGGGTACGACAATGTTTTGAAAGGTTTTATAGCAGTTTCCGAATCAACAAATGAAAATGGTAATTTTATTGTGATAATAAATAAGCTGGTTAGTCTTATTTTAGAAAGAAAAGAGGTGCAGTAAAATTTAAGGGGTTCCCAAAATTAGCATCTGGGGAGTTTTCCAACAGGGACATTACGTACGGAGGGTTTTATTTTGGGGGATCTTATTTTAGTACAAAAATTGTGTTGGGAATGGCGCTTTTTTTAAAGGTGTAAAAGCAGGATAAAACGCGTGACCTAAAATGAGTGGTTTGGAGCATACATGGGCACGGGGAGGGGTTTGGGGGTTAACCCTCCCCCAAATTCTGAGAAGAGGGGTTTAACCCCCCCCCACTCAGAAGTGAGGGGGAGAAAAAGTAAACCCCCCAATTTTGGAAAAATGAAGAAAAAAATGTCTTTAAAATGAATTCTAACTGCCTCCAAAAGTTTTGAGGTCAAAATGAATGTTTTAAGCAATGAAAAGCTCAAAAATGCTATAAAATTGGATTTTTGACCTAAAATTAGCGTTTTTTACCTATTTTCCCTTAAAAATCGAAAAACGGTATGGGTAAAATGCACTTAAGAAAAAAAAACGATATGGGTATTTTGCGTTTCTCGGATTTTAACCCCCCCCCTAAATTGGGGTTTAACCCCACCACTCCGGACCAACTTGCCCATGTATGGTTTGGAGGCCCTCCAGACCCCCTGACTTCGCCCACAGTGAAAACCATACCAAATAAACAGCCTTCAAAGTTACTCATACATAACCCATAAAATTCATAAGCGTAGGAGGGGGTGGCTGCTACCCCAAAAGTAAATGGCCCTTTGAAAAGTTAGGAAGGGGTCTGTATCAACGTTAGCTATAACTTTCCAGGGAGAAGGGTTCGTCTCGAGGTAGACGGGTCAGAAATCTAGAGCAAGGTTAAGTTGAGTCTGGTTTCCATATATGAAGTTGTTTTAAATCATAAATTTAAAGGTTAAGCTATTTTTGTATAACAAGTGTACAAAAGTACAGTTTCTTACTGAAAAATCTTTTTTTTTTTCACAGTAATCCTTTTACCTAAATTTACACATCATTTTTGAATTCTAGAGGGGGGAGCAAGGAGGGGTCAATTGTGAATTCCAGAGCAGGTTAGGGTGTCAAAATCAAAATAAATTTATAAGAGAGAGAGACCCCCAAATTTTGGTGTGTGGGGGGGGGGTCCGAAATTGTAAGGCAGACCTGTGCACTGCCCCCCCCCCGGGTTTAAATGGGGGGCAACTTTGTTGAAACGGGGGGGGGGCAAGCAGGGGGGAAAGAAAAAAAGAAAGAAAAAGAAAAAAGGGACAAAAAAGCGAAAAAAAGGTAAAAAATAGGTCTAAAATAGCTTAAAATGCATTGAAATAGGCTAAAAACTGCAAAATTTCGCAATGATGGCGTCATAATAGGTAAAAATGGCGTCATAATTTTTGGGTACTTTTTCATTTTTCCGCCGGGGGGGGGCAAATCCTCCAATAAAGCGGGGGGGGGCATTTTCAAATCGTGCACAGGTCTGGTGAGGCTAGGAGGGGTTGACCCTACCCCGCGACCTTCCCCATGCTATGCCTATGCCTATATGGGAAATTACCGACGCCATTGCTATAGACGGCTAAAAATGAGATAGGGGTGTTAAATATAATATATTTTATTTTTTGCTTTGCTGTGTAGTATACACACATATAAGTAATTCCTTGCCATTACTCTAGGTCTAGAAACTTACAGCCTCAGTAAGACACTATTTCTATGTTTAATGCTGGTACTCAAGCACAGGTCTGAAAGGTGAGGTAGGAAGTAATTCCCGCCACATCGCCTAGAGTGGAAACTTGCAGCCTCAGTAAGACACCACCTAGCCAGTGTGCTGGACTCAACCCAGAGTTCAGTTTAAAGTGGGTGGTTTAGGTGGCTACAGATGCGGCCTTACCGGAAACCTTTGCATCTAATAGTCAGTTGTGGTAGTTCTCTGCTTATCTGGCGAATCTGCCTCATATGTTAACTTGTTAACGTATGGATAATTATGTCAGTGCCAAGTGTCTCTTTATACTAATTAACTTTACCCCATCTTGTGCTATTATAATTATGTTAAAATTTTGCTATTATAATTTTCTTCCAATTTTGCAATTATTGGCCAAAATTCCCTTCCTAGTTCAAACCTAACAGTTTCTCATTGTATCTTAATGGTATCTATATTATGTGTAATGTTAATATTTCTTATCTTTTTATGTGATTAGCTGCTACTGCTTATGTTTGTTCCACTCATGTATTGGAACGCTGCAAGCTTAGTTTAAATATTGGTTTAGTTTCATTCAATACATGGTTCTTGTTTTATTAATATTTTATAAATGCTTAAAATCAAATAACTTATATTGTGAATAAAATATAACTAGTAAGGTAAGGAGTTAACAGATATTAATCACGATTGTAAATACCATTAAATTTACAAGTGTAATAACAATTGTAAATACCATTAAATTTACAAGTGTTTAATGATTGATAACTGATATTGTTAGTAAAATATAACTAGTCAAGTATGCCACTGTCAATTATGTACATGAACAGTTTAGAACGGGTGCTAAAGGTATGGCAGAGGCATTTCCAATTCCAATATATATATAATAATATTATATTCATTCATTTGTCGGCAATGTCGAGACTTTTAGGAGGTGTAAACCTCTACCACCCAATCCTCCTTTTCCACCCAATTTTTTTTATCGTAACAACCAGGGCCCAATTTTTTTTCTCACAGGGGGTCTGGGGGACGGGAGCCTCCCAGCGGGGTCAAGGGGAAGAGCCCCTTGTCAGAGGGGTCCGGGGGGGGCAGCATGCCCCCCTGGGTGGGAAATTTTTTAATTTTAAGCTCTTAAAAGGCACCAGGAAACCTAAATTTAAGTACAAAATCCTGATTTATTTTTTTTCTTTTTTGAATAAATACAACAAAATAAAAATATAATAAAATAGTTTTAGGCATTTTATTACCATTTTAATTAAAAAAAAACAAACGTTTTCTAAAAATAAAAGTCTTTATTTAATTTTAGTTAAGTTAGTAAGTAATTAAAGTTAACAGTAAGTAATTGAAGAAGACGGTTTTAAAGTGAGTAACCAAAGCATTTACAATAAAAAATCCTAAAAAAAACCGCTTTTTTAGGATTTTTTATTGTAAATGCTTTTTCATTACTCACTTTTTAAACCGTCTTCTTATTACTGTTAACTTTAATTACTTACTCATTTTAACTAAGTTAATAAAGACTTTTATTTTAGGAGATTTTATTATGATAATAAAATCCTGATTATTTGTGTTTTTATTTGTCTTATTTATTCAAAAAAGAAAAAAATAAATCAGGATTTTGTACTTAAATTTAGGTTTCCTGTGCCTTAAGAGCTAAAATAAAAAATTTCCCACCCAGGGAGGCATGCTGCCCCGGAGACCCCTCTAAGGGGCTGCCCTGAGGCCCCGCTGTCCATCCCCCAGACCCCTGTGAGAAAAAAAAAATTGGGCCATTGTTACAATAAAAATTCAGTGAAAAAGCATTTACACCTCCCAGAAGGTCTCAAAGCATCAAATGAATGAATATAATATTATTATATATATATTGGAATTGGAAGAATCCTCTCCCACTCCTTACAGTTTTCTAAACTGTTCCATGTACATAATTTGGGCAGCTTGACTAGTTATATTTTACTGAGTAGTTGTGGGATATTTAAAGCACTTGCAATTATTCCTTCACTTGCAAATTTAATGGTATTGCATACTCTGACTTACCTCAGTTTCTATTTTTATTCACAGATATTAAGCCTTTTGATTTTAACATTTATAAATATTAATAAACAAGAACCATGTATTGAAACTAAAGTTAAAATATTAAACTAAGCTAACATTACAATACATGAGTGGAACTAAGAGTCACACCAATAAGATTAACATTACATAGTCCCATTTAGTCTTAACTTTGAACTCAGAAGGAACTCAGCCAATGAAGATTGAACATAAATCATTTAACATAATCAGCAATGGGGTAAAGCAATAATCCCCCTAAAAGAGACACTTGGGAGACTGAGGCAGATTCGTGAACCCAGGAGTTTGCAATGAGAAGGCTTGCAATACATGTCACATAAACCACCCACTTAAACTAAACTATAATTAGTCAGCATGAGGCTGGCATGGTACTCTTACTGAGGCTGCAAGGTCTAGGCGATGTGGCGGGACCCCTACCTCACCCTTCAGACCTGTGCTAATACCAGCATTAAACATTGGAGAATAGTCTAAGCCAGACCTAGGAGTAATGGCAAGGAATTACTTTTCTGTGTATACTACACAGCAAACAAAAAATAAAATAAATTATATTTAACACCCCTATCTCATTTTTCACATTCTATATAACAATAGCAGTCAGATTAACCCCCCATCTAGGTAGGTAGCGCGTCATGGGGAAGGTCGCCATCCTCGACCCTCCCTCCTACAGGATACTATAGCAATTTAAAAATACCCCCCCGCCGTTATTGGAAAATTTTCCGGCGGAAAAATGAAAAAAGTACCCAAAAATTATGACGCCATTTTTACCTATTTAGACGCCATCATTGCGAAATTTGCAGTTTTTAGCCTATTTCAATGCATTGTAAGCCATTTTAGACCTATTTTTTACCTTTTTTTTCGTTTTGTCCCTTTTTTTTTTTTTTTTTTCCCCCCCCCCCCCCCCCCCGAGACGGAGTTGCCCGTAAAGTCCCGGGGGGCAGTGGCGCGATCTCGGCTCAACCCCCCGCGCGCACTCAAGAGTCTCTCATTTTCTTGCGATTTCAACGCCCCCTACAGTTGCTATAAAACGCAATTGAGCCCCCTCCTTGCTCCCCCTAAAATAATATAATTTAATTGATTACTGTGATTTTTGCCGTAAAAACTGTACTTTTGTAACACTTGTTATACAAAATAGCTTAACCTTTAAATTTATGATTTAAAACAACTTCATAATATGGAGACTCAGACTCAACTTAACCTTGCTCTGAGATTCTTCGTCTACCCTAACGCTACCTTGCCAACAATGCAACTCTGCTCCCTGGAAAGTTATAGCTAACGTTGATACAGGACCCCTTCCTGAACTTTTTCGAAAGGGCCATTTACTTTTGGGGTACAGTGCCACCCCCTCCCTACTGCTTATGAATTTTATGGGTAATGCATGGGTAAGTCTTTTAAAGGCTGTTGATTTGCAATTGGTTTTCACTGTGGGCTGAAGTCAGGGGGTCTGGAGTTTTAGCCAGACATGGGCAAGTTGGTCCGATTCGGTGGGGTTAAACCCTAATTTAGGGGGGGCAAATACCCCGTTATATCCATATTGTTTTTTTCTTGCAAGTGCATTTTACCCATACTGTTTTTGCTATTTTTAAGGGAAAATACAGTAAAAAACGCTAATTTTAGGTCAAAAATCCAATTTTATAGCATTTTCTGAGCTTTTTATAGTTTAAAACATTCATTTTGACCTCCAAACTTTTGGAGGTTTTTTGAATTCATTCTCAAAGACATTTTTTTTTCTTCACTCTTCCAAAATTGGGGGGTTTTCTTTCTCTCCCCCTCACTTCTCTGGTGGGGGGGGGGGGTTAAACCCCTCTTCTCAGATTTGGGGGATGGTTAACCCAAACCAAACCCCTCCCCGCTGCCCATGTATGCTCCGAACCAATGATTTATTTAGGTCGCGCGGTTTTATCCTGCTTCTTGAACACCTTTAAAAAAAGCGCCCATTCCCAACACAATTTTTGTACTCAGAAATAAGATCCCCCCAAACATAAGTCCTCCGTACGTAATGTCCCCTGCTGGAAAAGTCTGTAGATGCTAATATTCGGAACCCCTTGACCTTCACCTACTTTTCTTTTTCTAAAATAAGACTAACCAGCTTCATCCGTTATCACAATGAAATTACCATTTTCATTTGTCTGATTCGGAAACTGCTATAAAACCTTTCAAAACATTGTCGTACCCTGAGTTGAAACCGACGAAGACGCTAAAGTCAAGTGACTGCTTTTTGATTGCAAGAAGTAAATTGGAGAATCACGAGATTTGTATTTTAATCTAAAAAAAACACAACTGAGGCTTTTAGCAAAATATTACACTTATAGCAAGCTGATTTTATATTTTCATAATAATAACTTTTTGTCGGTCGGTTGTAAAGTGAATTGTTTACCTATTCTAAATTAGTGAAATTAAATGATCATTTAAGAGCTTTTTACTTAAATTTTATGTACCTAAGCAAACGACTGAGCTAGTAAACGTTTCGTACTCTCAGTTGCTACACTTGCTGTTATAGCCTATTTGAATACGTCAAAATTTGGTTTATTTTGCTGTAAAATCTGAATTTTAATACACCATTATTGATTTTGTTTTATTCTTTCGGAAACAGCGAGGCGTGTATTTTTTCTGTGGACTAAGATCATACGTGTTGGACACGATGTCATGAAAATCCCTTCCGAAACCCTCATCATTCTCAAAACCTCAATCAGTATTATATTCTTCTTTGGACACGAAAATTCTAACACATATCTGGCGTATACCTTTCCATTGTCTTTTCCAGCATGTGGTTGGTTTGCCAGTGTCTTTTTTTCTGCTGTCATAGGTGGGTAGGGAGGGGGGTTGGGGGGTTATACCCATACATGGGCACGGGGTGGCGGGGGTTGGGGGGGGGTTTAACCCCCCCCCAAATTCTGAGAAGTGGGGCGTCGCGCCCCCCACTCAGAAGTGGGGGGGGGAGAGGATAACCCCCCCCCCAATTTTGGAAAAATGAAGAAAAAAAATGTCTTAAAATGACTTCTAACTGCCTCCAAACTTAAGTTTTAAGGTCAAAATGACCGTTTTAAGCAATAAACAGCTCAAAAATGCAATAAAAAGGGCTTTTTTTTTTAAAATTAGCGTTTTTTTTCTATTTTTCCTTCAAAATCGAAAAACGATATGCGGACTAATGCGCTCCAGAAAAAAAACGATATTAATAGATTCATTTCTCGGATTTTAACCCCCCCCCCCTAATTTGGGGTTTAACCCCCCCCACTCCCCGGACCAACTTGCCCATGTATGGTTATAACCCCCCCAAAATTTCGAATTTTAATAACACCCCCTAATTTAACCCCAGGGGAACCCCCCAAATTCGCCTCCCGGAGTTTTTTTTTCTTTAAGGGTTTCTAAAAGGACTAAAAAAAATTTTTACGCTGTTCTAAAGCAATTGTGTTTATTTCCTTGTTTTGTGTTTTATTTTTACATTATTTTCCTCTTCTCAATAAAAATAAGAATATGAAGAAGAAATTTTTTGCAAACAAATTTTATACCCTAAAATTTTTCAATTTGCAATCACATTAAAGCTGAAAAATGAGAAGAATACATTGAATTACAGCTGAGCGATGCAAAGTACGAGGAAAATGTTTTTAAAATTACTTTGTAACCTTTAAATTTTTAAATCGCCGTCTGTGACGATAGAAGGGAAGGGTCCAGCGTGGTCATATCGGAGTCGACGAAATAACATGAGTTGGAAGTGAAGCAGTTTGCAAAACATAGAGGAATTGGGTTGGGTCTCGTGTGGTAGTACCGGTTCCAAAACAAAGTAATACAAATTTGCAAGTGGAGACTATATAATTAATGGGACGCTAAAGCGCAGCGCGAGAAATTTTTTTAAAAATGGTCGTTCTAGATCCCCCCCCCCCCAAATTTTTATCCTTTTTGGAGCCCCCACGAGGAGTCTGGTCCCAAATTTTTCCCTTGCCGACCTAAAATAGGGTCTCAAGTACCTTGGCTACGCCCATGTATGTTTATAATATTTAATAAGACTATGGATTTAAAAACTATAAAATTATTGACTAGACTTATAATAAAGAACAATAATATTACTATTCTAGTATTAGGTAATTATTAAAAAAAACTATGATTTCCTAATCTAATTATAAGAATATATAAACACATTTATTATTAAAAAAATTAAAAAATATAAAATTATAAGGTCAAATTAGGTCCTATTTTTTAATTTTTTTCATTTTTAATTCATTTTTTAGGTTTTTTTATTTTTTTTTACGTTTTTGCCTTTTAACCCATTTTTAAGGCAGCGCGGAAATATTCGGTACACCCCCTCAAAAATCCATCTTCCCGAACACTCCCCCCCTAAAATTTGAGCCCCCCCAAAATCCGAGAAGCTGCCCACCTATG
>JASAMX010027212.1:0-16377 GCA_030248175.1 Microlaimidae sp. YZB2_3
ATTTATTCAGACTAATCACCTATTTGTCTATCTAATACAATCTGTTTGTGCTTATATAATACATAAAATTACGAGTTATATCATGGTTTCTAAATACACTTAAAACACAGGGATCTTTTGTCCGTTTCAATTCGGTTAGCCACAAAACTAAAATCCCCTCGCATTTAAACAAGGAAAACACCGCGTATTAAAAAACATGATTAAACTTCAAATTGTAAACAAATTATATTAATTTCACATTAAAATTTTTCCTTGCTTATATTATGATTAACCAATTGTAGTCAAGAAATATTCGGAATAATATTTATGGTATGATTCCCATACGCATCCCAAAAGTCGATTTGACCGATCCTAATGTAAAATACACTTATAAAACAATTTCATACCCTAAATTAGACCCTTAGACTTGATTTTTGTGGTTATTTTTGAGATTTGAGCTTTTGATTAGAAGTTATAAGCCGATTTATACCCAAAAATTGCCCTATTTTGGCATGTACAATTTATCACATTAAGAATATTTTTTATTAAACCTTTAATCAAACTAATATTATTTTTTTCGTATTACCAAGTGTTTGGCAGTTATAAATATACTTTTATTTTTTTCATGGTAACAACCAATTTTTTATAATAACCGTGTAAATACCCATAAAATTTTAGTTGTGAAAAAATTCACATTTTTGAAAAACAACTTATTTTAATAAAAATCAATTAAATTACAAATTTGTTTGATTTTTAGGTTTTGCTTAGGCTTAGGAACAATAAATCGGTGAAAAACTAAGTTTAAATTAGCGTTTGAAGCCAAAAAAAATTTGTTGTCCATGTTTTTGGTGGTCCATGTAACTTTTGAATTTTTAATTTTTTTTGAAAATTTTTAAGTTCTTCAGACTTTTAGCATTGTTAAAACATAGTTTTTAATTTAATTTGTGTGTTTACAATTTGTTTTATTAACATCATAAATTGCATATGCTTGAGAAAGGTCATTTTTTGGGTAAAAATTGGTTCATAACTCTTTTCGATTTCACCAAATCTTAAAAATAACCGTCAAAACGAAGTCTGTGTGTCCGATTTAGTGTACAAAGAAGTTTTATATGTGTATTTTACTTTAGAATCAATCAAATCGAATTTTGGGACGCGTATGGGAATCGTACCTATATTTATACACATTAAGTTTAGATATTTATATATATGCTATGCTAATTAATGAAAAATTAACTATTGACTTTGAAAGATTTTGACTGCGACTTTTTCTGATATGCTATGGCTTTGAAGCTATCTAAATTTTACAATAAAAATTACAAACCGATCGGAATTCAAAACAAAAAACTTATATGATCCAAAAGATTGTGCACTTGAAATATTTTAAAATATAATGAGAATTTTCAATTTGATCGTTAAAAAGTTATGAAGCAGTTTTAAAACTATATTTTTAATAGCCCACAGGGACGTATCCAGGGGGGGCGACCGCCACCCCGCCTCCAAAACTGTCAGACAGGGGGAAAATTAAGGATAGTGGTTGGGCGGGGGGGGTGGCTGCCCCCCCCCCAAAACCGAAATGGTCGCCAGATAGTAAAAATTCGGGGTTTTCAGAGGCTAAAAATTCAAAATTTTCTAGCGCCTCGCTAATCGCTCGGCGCCAAACTATAAAATAATTTTAGTACCCCAATTGACCCCCAAAAACAAAATTTTTTCCGCTTTGCTTTGCTCAGTGGTGACTTTCAGTAGTATACATATATATATCTCGCTATTTATCTTGCCTAATGCTATTGTTATTTCAAAGTTAGTACAATATTTTGTATAGGTACCTAATAAGTACTACACAGAATGCAAAACAACCAATCATATTGGTTGATTTATGTACCCCCCTCCTAAATTTTCCAGCTGCTTATAGCATTATTGGCTCGGATTTTTTTCATATAGATAGATAGTTACCCTAAAAAACATGGAGTCGAGATGCTGCTCATGTGCTTTGGTTTACAATGTGGGTGTAGACAAGGGGTCTGAAAGATCTCAATTCTTTTTTTGTGAAATCCAGACTCTGCCAATCTGTGCTAATGTAATTTTTAACTAAGAAAACATGTTTTTATCGCTAAAAACATTAGATAATAGGTTATTAGGCCAAAAACAGTGTATTATACAGCTTTATGTACGTTTATTCCTGCTTTTTTAACGTTTTCAAAAATTAAGGGAGGGGGCGAGCCCCCCAAATTTTGGGGGGCCGCCTGAAATTTTTTTGTACTACAATCCGCCCCCTAAAATGAAACTTTGGCTATGTCCCTCATAGCCCACACCTATTACGCGCAATCAAAATCATTACACCCACACAATTATTCCTGTTGCCATGGATACAAATTTTTCATATAACTACTAAAATAAATTTAATTCTTTTCCTACATCTAAATTTGTGAACGCTTGGGTATTAATAATGTATTTACGCATTTGCCAAACAGTGATTTTTAAACCTATTAAAAAATTATTTATATACCGGTCGTTTTTTAAACTGGTTGTTCCGTACAAAAATTTAATTTAAAAAAAACTAAAAACAGTTGGTCAGTCTTGAGAAAAATACAATGCGTTACGAAATTAGTTTTTTTTTATCAATATTTGCACAAAATAAATAAACCAAAACATATTTAAAAAAGCATAATGCACAAACAAAAAATATAAAATAATTAAACCTTTTGCAAAACATATTTCTTCTTAAAAACATAAATATCAGTTAATAAAATTCTAAATTTTTAAAATTTTAATTGAAATGCTACCATAAAAACTTATTTATCTCTAAAATAACAAAATATAAATGTGATACACGTTATTTAATCCTGTTTTTAATTTTGGCAAAGGTTTACAGTAACTGTGTCAGAAATACCCATTTAAAAAAAACCTGGAAGATTTTATTTTTTTAAATGTAAACTAAAATATGTAAATATGTATATAAACGTAAAGCATTTCATCTGTGGGATTACAAAAATATGTTTATTTTTAATAGAACTTGTGCATTTCTTGAGATATTTGAATTTTACGCGGTCTGGCTTTTACCCCTTTGATTTCCGTCCATTTGGTTGGTCGGGCTTTTACCCCAACCCGTGGCTGCTAAGCCTGCCATTGCCCCGTCGCAGCCTAAGCTATACATCACATGGGAAAGTTGGTCTAAAGTAAGGAGGAAGGGAGGAGGGTTTAACCCAGCACTTTTGCCCATATCTTTTTTTCTACAGGAGTGCATAATACTTATATTGGTTTTTTATTTTAAAAAAATATGTAAAAAACGCTAATTTTAGCTCAAAAAGGATTTTTACAACAATTTTTAGCATTTTATTGCTTAAAACACTCATTTTGACCGTCAAAATGGGTGTTTTAAGCAATTTTCCCTAAAAAAAAGTTTAAAGTAGTTGAGTTAGAACTAAGAAGTCATTTTAAAGACATTTATCTCTTTGTTTTTTCGTCTCATCCCTGCACATCTGCAGAGCTGTGCAGGGTCTGGAAATGCCCCCCGCTTTATTGGAGGATTTGCTCCCCCCCGTTTTATTGCCCCCCGCCCCGCCAAAAGAAAAAGTGCCCTAAAATTATGACGCTATTTTTGACCAATGATCGCAAATTTTATGCAGTTTTTAGCCTATTTTCAATGTATTTTAAGCCATTTTAGACCTATTATTACCTCATTTTCCCTTTTTTTGTCCCTTTTTTCCTTTTACCTTCTTTTTTTTGTTTCCCCCTGCTTGTTCCCCCGTTTTATTGCCCCCCCCCCCGCGTTTCACAAAAGTTGCCTCCCCGGTTTGGAATTGCCTGCCCCCCCAATAAAACCCGGGGGGGGTAGTGCACAGGTCTGCATCTGAGTGGTGGATGGGGGTTTAAACTTTAAACCCCCTCCCCTTGAATCCCCCAATGGTCATGTATGCCCTAAGCTGTTATATATGCTGCCCAAGTTTTTCTTTTACATTTAATATTTTAAAAAATTGCACCCCCAGAAGCTTTTTTTAAATATAAATTTCACCTTAATGGAAAAATATATTGTTCTGTGTTTATTTACAAAATGTTTTTAGGGTGAAATTACAATCTGTAGAGTAACTACTATTATTGTATTGCCCCCCAAATTGTTATGCTGCCAAAATTTTTTAAAATTAAAAAAAATTGCAGGCCCATTAGTTTTTTTAAATTTTAATTTATTGAAAATTTATTTGTTTTGTGTTTATTTAAAAATGTTTACCCAGGTTCTGCTTATAAAAAAGTTCCATAAGTTGAAAATGTTAAATTAAAAAAGTGTTTTGGTATGCATATGCAATAAAAAGATTTTGATTGTGTTTAATTGATTAATTTTAAAGTTGTAAGCTTTTTAACTGCGTAAATACTGCTCTAAATAGCTTAAAATACTGTTAAATGTAGTCTTTTTTTGCACTTATTTAATGAAAATTGTTAGTTTTTTTAAAAATAGCCCTTTTTTTCCAAAAATAGCCCCTTTTTCAAATTTTGGCATTTTTTGAAAATTTTTATAGCCCCTTTTGCCTTTTTTTGTCGAAAAATAGCCCTTTTTTCAATTTTAGACCTGGCAACCCTTGTGTATACACCTGTATACATAGGTGTTTTTTTGGGGGGGGGGGACAGAGGGGTCACCCCTCCCTAGAGCCAAAATTTTGGACCCCCCCTAGAAAAAATTCAGGGGGGCCCCCTCCCCCCCAAAGCTCGAGTGCGGTCCGGCCTGACCCCCCTAGCGAAGCTGACCCCCCTCCCCCCGCCTCCCGACCAATTTGGAAGTATATTTTTTTATTTACTGTCAAAAACACGGGTTTTTAGTTAAAAACAGTGTTTAAATACACTTTTTAGGCCTAAATAGGCGGTTTTAGTACATAAAATTCAATATTAGACCTAAAAACACTTAAATTATTGAGTTAAAAAATTTTGTTAAAAAATTGGACCCTTCAGACCCCCCTTAAATTTGAAATATAGCACTCGAGGTCGACCCCCAATAAAAAGCCAGGGGGTCCGGTCCGGACCCCCCTAAAAAATTTTCGCCTTACACCCGGGGGTGGACCCTAACTAGCGGACCCCACCAAAAACACCTATGCCTGTATACCCCGCTTTGTGAATTCCGGCCATTCTGTTTAATAACCTTTGGGTAATTTGACATTCAGCCAAACTGACTATCGACCAATTTAGCTTGATTTTAAGGTTTCGCTGAAACTAGAAAAAATAAACCAAGGGATTTGGAATTCTGCAGACAACCTGCGGACATTTTGCGGATTCTTGAATTAGTATCATCAAAACACACAAAAATGCGATTTCATCAATATTTACAAAATTTTTTTACCCATAATCGACAGTCGACACATCATGTGATTTGCCTATAATTTTAGATTTTTTGGGATTTACGAATTGTTAAAATTGAAGTAGCTAATTTTTTTAGAAAAACAATTGGTATAAGGTTCTTGGAGATCTCTTAAGTAAAGGTATTTGCATAACAAATGGATGAAATGGTTTAAGTTTTGGTGTGATTTTTTTCCTTCAATGTTTAATTTAAGGCGAAATCGCTGTTAATACATTTAAATTTGTACCCAATAGAGTATCAGTTTAGAGTAATAATTAATTTTTTTATTAAATATGTGAGGACAAAAGAGAAAAATGCGCCAATTTCAGTGCAGCCAGTGGGAGGAAAACCCAAAATACCCCCTAATTTGAGCAAACGTTAAAAGAAAAACCACGTCAAACATTTTTATATTGTCATTACTTAAAAATGTAGTTTTAAAAAACCCCAAACCCCCACTAAATTTTCTGCCATGTCGCCATATTTTTAAGTTCCTATAAGAATATCCTGCCGAATTTTACATCAATAACCTGTACGCAAATTGACTAGTTGGTGTAAAAACCTAAAAGATCTCCAATGCAAAATATATTTTTTTCGTAAAATTTGAATTATTTATGTTTCCTGTTTTTTTTATTATCATCAAAAAATTCTAAAATTTCGGGCGGTTCGAACGATGTGTCAATATATGTGTCAAATCTATGTATTTACAACAAAAATCGCATTTTTGTGTGTTTTTATACTAATTCGAGAATCCGCAAAATGTCCGCAGATTGTCCGCAGAATTCCAAATCCCATAAACCAAAGGTTAATTGTTGGTTCGAATGATTGTGTGTGAATTATAAATATCCCTGGGTTCCACAAGGTTTATTCAGATTCCTATACACTCATAAGTAAAAATTATTTTTTTTTTTACTGTTTGCGTTCAGTAATTCAGACCTGTGCACTGCCCCCCCCCTCTGGGTGGAACCGGGGGGGAAATAAAACGGGGGGGGAGCAAGCAAGGGAGAAAGAAAAAAAAGAGAAAAAAAGGAGAGAAAAGAAGGGAAAAGGAAAAAAAGACAAAAAAGCGAAAATAAGGTAAAAAAGTAGGTCTAAAATGGCTTAAAATACATTGAAATAGGCTAAAAACTGCAAAAAATTCGCGATGATGGCGTCATCATAGGTCAAAAATGGCGTCATAATTTTAGGGTACTTTTTCATTTTTTGACGGGGGGGGGGCAAATCCTCCAATAAAACGGGGGAAGGCATTTCCAGACCGTGCACAGGTCTGGTAATTACGTAAACGCTGTATAAGTAAACTGAACACTTTTTTTAAACAAAAACTGCTTTGTTTATTTTTCTTAAACTTAGTGAAACCCATATCAGAGGATATTGCTACGTGCTACTGTTTGAATGTCAAATTAGCCTTAGGTCATTTTTATCAGAAAATCATTTAGAAGAGTCAAATCATAAAGGAATTTTACGCTGGTCGGTCAAATTTCGATACGTCGAGGCCAACTAAACTATACTGCAATCTCACAAATTTTTTTAAATCTCACAACTCAAGAGTGCATATGATCTCACAACTCGAATAATTTGTTTCCTAGCAATTATAAAGTGTTTGTTAATTTTTTGGGCTTCGCTGAGGCTTACACATTTTTGTACAAAGGGTTTATGATTTTGGCAGACCTGTACCTGTACATTTCCCCCCACCCCTGGGGGTTTTATTAGGGGGCATGAGCATCATAGGTAAGAAAGGGGGGCATGGTGGGGTGTGTGTGTGTCCTTTGCCAGTGGCCAGGGTTTCCATCAACCCTGGTGTGGTCCGTCCGGCACGCTTCTCGCCTTGCTCACCCCCTCTTCCCACTCCCGGAGGAGCTCAGCAACTGCAACGGGGTTTCCCCAAAGGTCCTCTGGTCCCAAGGTCGTGTTAATGTTTATGCATGTGAAAAGGTGTTGTGTTGTGTGTATTTGTGTTTTGCATAGCGGGCAGTTTGGTGATGTGTGTTGTGTAGGATTTATTTTGTGTAGGTAGGAGTAGAGGAAAGGAGATTTCCCCGCCCTGAGTTGGGCGAGGGTTCTCCTGACCCCGCGAGGAAGATTTTCTTCCTCGTTGCTTATTGCTGGTGCTTTTGTTTGTAGTATTGGATTTATTGGAGTGTTGTTGATGTGGTTTGTGACTGTGTTTTTGTGGATTTGTTGTTTTAGTGCTTTGTAGGTATTGTTGTGTATGTCTGTTGGAATGTTTGTTGTGTAGTTGTTGTTGTGAAAAATTGTTTGTTTTTTGAGCCTGCTGGGTGCAGGTTGTTGTGTTAAATAGTTGAGTGGATTGTTTGTGTACATGGCTGCCAATTTTGCTTGTTTTGCATGGAGATGAATGTGTGTTGCTATTGGGAGGACTTTAGCCTCTGTGTGAATGATGTTTATGTTTGTGTCTGTGGTGTGCCCTGTTGCGACCCTGAGAGCTGTGTTTTGTATTGTTTGTAGTTTGCTGATTTGTGTGTGTGATGTAGTGGGGCCCCAGACTGTGCTGGCATACTCGATTATTGGTCGAGTGATTGCCTTGTATGTGTGTATGAGTGTTTCTTTTGGTTTACCCCACGTTGTTGCTGTGAGTGCGTTTATGATTTTGAGTGTTTTGCGTGCTTTGCTGTGTGTGTTTGCGATGTGTGTGTTGAATGTAAGCTTGGGGTCGAATGTGAGCCCCAAGCTCACATTCGACAAACTCTGGCACTCTGGCATGGTGGGGTCTCCCCTAGCCTCGATATTTGAGACCTCCCACCTAGACAAAAATCTAGGGGGCCCCCTCCCCTCAAATTTTCAAATTTTTTACCTCTGACCCCCCTCTAGAATTTCAAATCTGACCCCCTCTCGCCCCTCGGGAAAATTTTAGGCACCTTTTTTATACTAAATTTTCTTCCAAAAATGTGAATTTTAATCACATATTCATGCTAATGCTTTACACCCTTTTTATACCAGAATATCGCTTTTTATTTAATAAAATGTAATGTAGTATTATCCTATAAAATAAAAAGAACAATTATTAAAGTTATTATGGTTTATTTAAAACTGTTTTCCTTTGGACACCGGACTCCACCTCACCCTATCTAGATTTCAAAATTTCGCACCCCGGGTCGACCCCCCCTAAAAAGCTAGGGGGTCCGGACGCCCTTGGGACCCCCCTCGAATTCAAAATTCGATTTACCTCGGTGATTTAATCGGGGAAGAAAGAGAAAAAAAGAGAAAAGAAAGGAAAAAAATAAGGAAAAAAAGAAAAAGAAGGAAGAAGAAAAAAAGGTCAAAAAAGGCGAATTTAAGTGAAAATATGTATAAAATGGCTTAAATTGCATTGAATAGGGCTAAAAACTGCAAAATTTTGCGATGATGGAGTCATAATGGGTCAAAAACGGCACCATAATTTTGGGGTACTTTTTTTAATTTTTACGTACGGTATATATTTTTTTCTCTTTTTTTCTTTCTCCCCTGCTTGCCCCCCCCCTTCGGTTTTATTGCCCCCCTCCCCATTTCAAAAAAGTTGCCACTCCCGTGCCACCCCGTTTTGGAATTGCCCCCCCCCCCCAACAAAACCCGGGGGGGGCAGGCCTGGCGTCTGGGTATAGTTCCCCTTAAAAATTGCTAAAAGAGGTGGCGGGTGGGTGTAGAACCCACCTCAATCAACTCACTTCTTGTACATAATACATTTTGAAAAGTTGTGAAAAGCCCACGTTTGAAAAGGATTCAGGATTCGGCCAAAATTTTTTCATATGTATTGATCATAATTATAGTTTCCACACGGTAGAAAGGTAAGAGTGCATTAAAAATGTTGTATTTTTAGGTCTAAACAAGTCAAGAGTGTCGACTTTTTGTCTGTGTCGTCTGACCTGTTTTATTTATTAATATATATGGAACACCATTGGATTGGAAACCAGAGATTTTTTTTTGCTAAATCTCTATTAGGAGAAATCCGAAATTAAGATTTAGTTATATTAGAATAAAATAACAGCTTGTATTTCCTTACGAAAACGACACGACCCTTTTCATTTCTTAAGCTACTGGAAGCCGAAGCCGCAAGATCAACTCGGCCAAACCAGCGGCTAGAACTAAAATCCAACTTTTCAAAGTTGGTGAATATTTATTTGTGTGACGAACAAATTTACTTGGAAATCACTGTTCAATCATGAAAATGGTTCTTTCTCAAAAACAGCGCGAAGAATTGTAAGTTTAAAAACAAAGCGTTTTTAGTTTTAGTGCTAGGATACCTAAAACATGCACTAGGATTTTTTTTTATATGTACACTTGAGAATTTTTTTTAAACTTTTAGGTGTTCATATACTTTTGGGGGTATATAGCCGACCCCCAAAATTTAGGGGGAGGGTGTCCGAAAAATTTTTAGGGGGTAACCTCAAACAGACCTGTGCACGGCCCCCCGGGGTTTTACTGGGAGAAGGGGCAATTCCAAAACGAGGGGGGGACAACTTTTTTGAAACGGGGGGCAAGCATGGGGAAAGAAAAAGAAACAAAAAAGCGAAAACAAGGTAAAAATAGGTCTAAAATGGTTTAAAACGCATTGAAATAGGCTAAAAACTGCAAAAATTTTGCAATGATGGCGTCATAATAAGTAAAAAAAATGGCGCCATAATTTTTGGGTACTTGTTAATTTTTGGGCGGAAGGGTAATAAAACAGGGAGGGGAGAGGGGCAAATCCTTCAATAAAACGGGGGAGGCATTTCTAGACCGTGTACAAGTCTGCTCAAATACCCCATTTTTAGCTTTTTTAATATTGGGACCATATTTAAGAAAGGGGGGGCAGGGTGGGGTCCACCCCCCTAGCCTCGAAATTTTGGGACCCCCCTAGACGAAAATCCATTTTTAGGCCCCCCCCTTCTCCCAAATTTCCGAATTTTTTTACCCCTCCTGACCCCCTCCAGAATTTGAAAACTGACATCCCCATCTTCGAGAAAATTTTAGATACTTTTTTTATACTAAATTTTCTTCCCAAAACGTGATTTTTTAACACATATTCATGTTTTTACACCTATTTTACACCAGAATATCGCTTTTTATTCAATAAAATGTAGAATTTATCCTATTAAAAGAACAATTATTAAAGTTATTGGTTTAAAACTGTTTTGCTTTGGACACCGTACTCCACCTGACCCCCCTCTGCCTCCCTTGTTTAATTAGAGGATTTGACCTCCCGTTTTATTGCCCCCACCTCCGAAAAAAGAAAAATTTTGTTTTTATTGAAATAGCTTAAGAATTAAGTGTTTCAGAACCGGTTTTCGAAGTGTTTTTTAAGGAAAAATTGTTTGGAAAAAGTGACCTTAAAAAATACCGTTTTTTCTAATTTTCTCATTTAATAAGATATATTTATAAAAAAATGGTTATCAGAAGCTTAAAAAGCGCCCTATAAAACCTGTAAACCTATTTTGAATAAGCTAGAGGCCTTAACTTTTTTTTTGAGGGGGGGGGGGGGGTGCCAAAAAGTGTTGTTTTTTTTTGTTCACTTACATAATAGTTATGTTTTGAATGGCTATATGAAATTATATAGCTATAATTTCATGAAAATTAAAAAAAAAACTAAGATAAATTAGGAATTTACACTTCCCACAAAGCAAGAAAAATTTTAGTTTTTTGGGTACCTATTTTTATTCTTTTGGAACGCATTAGAAATGTTTCTGAATTTATATTTAAGGAAAAAAATTTTTCTCCAAAAATTCAAAAAACGTAAGGGTCTCTTAGAAAAAAAAACCAGCTTCGCCAGATTTCGGGGAGGGGCGGCCCGGCGGTCCCCGCCCCTCCTCCTGGCTACGGCACTGTAATAAGCAGGTAAATTATCAGCAGACCTGTGCACTGCCTCCCCCCGGGGTTTAAACGGGAGGGGGCAATTCCAAAACGGGGGGGGCACGGGGGGCAACTTTTTTGAAACAGTGGGCAATAAAACGGGGGGGGCAAGCAGGGGGAAAAGAAAAAAAAGGAGAAAAAAGAAGGGGAAAGAGAAAAAAGGGACAAAAAAAGCGAAAATAAGGTAAAAATAGGTCTGAAATGGCTTTAAATACATTGAAATAGGCTAAAAACTGCAAAAAATAGCGATGATGGCGCCATCATAGGTCAAAAATGGCGTCATAATTTTAGGGTACTTTTTTATTTTTTGGCGGGGGGGGCAAATCCTCCAATAAAACGGGGGGGGGCATTTCCAGACCGTGCACAGGTCTGTTATCAGGTGTGCAATCCATAAACATAAACACCGTTTTTGCGCAAATTGAAGAAGACGAGGGACCATGCTTTAATTGTACCCTAAATTTACTACCAAAATTTTGTAATAAAACCGCGTCTGCGACTTTCGTTAAAAAACATTTCAGACCTGTTTTTACTTAAATTTAGCTTTTTTGTCCTTTTTTCTTTTTCCCTCGGTTTTTTTCCCATTCTCCCTAGCTTGCCCCCAGTTTCATTGCCCACCCCCGTTTCAAAAAAATTGACCCCCGTGCCCTCTCCTCGTTTTGGAGTTGCCCCTCCCCCCCCCCAAAAAAAACTACCCGGGGGAGGGCATACATGGGCAAGTTGGTCCGGAGTGAGGGGGAGGGGTTAAAATCCGAGAAACGCAAAATACATATCGTTTTTTTTTCTGGAATACACTTAACCCAAATAGTTTTTCGGTTTCAAAGAAAAAAAATAGGTAAAAAACGCTAATTTTAGGTCAAAAAGCCCTTTCTATTACATTTTTGAGCTTTATATTGTTTAAAACTTTCATTTTGACCTCAAAACTTAAGTTTGGAGGCAGTTAGAAGTCATTTTAAACACATTTTTTTCTTCTTTATTTTTCCAAAATGGGGGAGGGGTTAACCTTTTTCCCCCTTCCACTTCTGAGTTGGGGGGCATAGATGAACACGGTCAAAAAGCTATTGGGGGGGTGTTTACCCCGGGTAAATGAAATTTCAAAATCTAGAAGGAGGGTCCTAGGGGGGTCGAACGCGAACCCCCTTAGCTTTCTAGGAGGGGTCGACCCGGGGTGGAAAATTTCAAAACCTAGAGGGGGGTCAGGTGGGGTCCGATTTCCGAAACAAAATACTTTTAAACCATTAAATATTTAATAATAGTTTTTTATAAGATAATACTACATTTTATTGAATAAAAAGCATTATTCGCGCTTAAAAAGGGTGTAAAAACATGAATTTGTGTTAAAAATTCACGTTTTTGCAATTTAATTTAGTATAAAAAAAGACTTAAAATTGAGATTGAATAAAAATCGAGAGGGTAGGGGGCATAGGTCACCGACCTTCGACGGCTCAGGGGGGGGGGTCCACACCCTGGGGTGTGGAGGTTTTTGACCTAGGGGGGGTCACACCCCGGGGTGTTTTTTTTGAAAAAAAGCAGGGGGGGTGACACCCCAGGTACCATTTTTTTGACCAAAATTGACAATTTTTTGACGAAATTTGACCATTTTTTAAGCATTTTTTGGGATTGTCTAGTTAGGGGGGGGTGGTCAAAAATGGGCCTTAGGGGGCAGAGCGGTGGGGGGTCAGACCCCGAGGGGGGCGGTGACCCCCCCCTACACCCCCCCGTCGGTGACCTATGGTAGGGGGGGAGGTCAGATTTTAAAATCTAGAGGGGGTCAGGGGTAAAAAATTTTAAAATTTGGGGGAGAGGGCCCCCTGGATTTTTTTCTAGGGAGGGGGGATAAAATTTCGAGGCTAGGAGAAGTTGACCCCACCCTACCCCCCTTTTTCATCAATGGGGGGTTCCCCTTATCCTCCACCCGTGCCAGTTGGGGAAGGGGGGGGGAGACCGCCTCCTTCTAGGAATGGAAGTACCTCCCAATTCAGGGTTTGGAGCAAGGTGGTCGGGTCCCCACGGGGGGGGGTCCACCCCGGGTGGGGGCCAATTTTTTAGGGGGGATCCGGGGGCTCCGACCTCCCTGCCATGCCCATGTAGGGGAGGGGCACCCCGAGAGATCAAATTTAGGGGGGGGGGGTCAGGGGGTCCAATTTTTTTAGGACAATTTTTTTAACTCAATAATTTAAGTGTTTTTAGGTTTAATATTGAATTTTATGTATTAAAACAGCCTATAGGCCAAAAGATAACAACAGCCGGTTTGCCATATCTATTTAGAATGGAAGATAGGGGGAGGCAGCCACGGGGGGAGGGGCGGGGGGGGGGGCAAGGGAGGGGGGCCCCCCCCCCTCCCAAATCAGGGTTTGTGAGGTATCTTGGCCCTTCTAGACCCCAGATTTTTATCCTTGGCGACCCAAAAGGGGGTATTTTTGAGGTATACCCCAAAAATTTTTTTGGGACACCCCCCAAATTTCGGAGGTCGGGTTCGGGTTGTAAAATGCCCCCATATGACAAGTAATTTATTTTAAATGCCATTTTTTATATGTTTTTGAAGTTAAAACACACTGTTAGAAGGTTTTATTAAATTTTAAGTGATTTTCATGGTGTTTTTTTTTGGAAGAAACACTCTATTATAAAAAAAATTGGTGCGACTAGGTTAACAACCAAGGTTAACACATGAAAGAACGAGTCTTAATCGTTTATGATGTTAATTTTTATGGATGTAGCTCTAAAGGGTCAAAAATACCAAACATAGCATAGGTAAACTCATTTTCGAGAAAAAAATTCAAAATTTTCAAAATGACATATTTTTCAAATTTTAGGGTTAAAATATGTAAAAAACAACTTTTCCATGGTAATTTTTGGCGTAGATTTAATTAAGACCTTTAAATTTGAGTTTTGAGTTGTATTTAAGGAGATCGGGTGTTCTTTGTTTGTTCACTTACCTATACCTAAGGCGACCGGTCTTCTGTCTACTAAATACTATTTGTTAGTTTTTAGTTTTTTTTTAAATATAAATTTGATTTAGCATCGCAAGGAGGGAGCATTGAACGTGTTGCGTTATTCACGTGTCGGTTGTAAAATAGTAAACCCTTGCCTGGCCTTTGCTCTGATATTGTTTGTTGAAGGGAATATTGTTTTGTTACACTTTTATCTGTCACATAGCCCGCCTTATTCCGTTTCTGGCACGTTCAGTACAGTTTAGTTTACACGCATGTAGACAAATAATAAGATTATTTATTATTATATTTATTCGAATCGACTGTGAAAGCGGCGAGTGTTATGATTTCCAAATGATTGAAATGTTTATACAAACAAAAATAAATATAATTAGAAACATGTTTCAGCAGAAAATTTTTTAGTTTTAGTAGAAAAAAAATAAGGAGTGAAATCTAAGTAGATTAATAGGACCAGACCAGCCGTTGAAGTGTAAGTGTTTGCTATTTAGGATAAAATGGATAATTTTTATTCACATTTTTTATTTGGGTTTAGTTAGAGGAAATTATTATAAATTATTGCAGTACTTTATAACATAGGTCACCGACCTTCGACGGCTCAGGGGAGTGGTATAAACCCCGGGGTGTGGAGGTTTTTGACCTCCAGGGGGGTCACACCCCGGGGTGTTTTTTTTTCTGAAAAAAAAGCGGGAGGGGGGGGTCACACCCCGGGGTGTTTTTTTTTTGACTAAAATTGACAATTTTTTGACGAAATTTGACCATTTTTTAAGCATTTTTTGGGATCTGTCTGGTGGGGGGGTGGTCAAAAATGGGCCTTAGGGGGGGGGGTCAGGGGGTTCAAGGGGTCGATTGGGGGGGGAGTGGGTCAAAATGGGCCTTAGGGGGGGGGTAGGTCTCAGAGGCCGTAGGGGGGGGTGACCCCCCCTACCTTCCCCCCTTCGGTGACCTATGCTTTATAACTAAACATTTCGCTTGATTTAGGTATAATTACGTTATGGATTTGTTGTGAGTGTGTTCTTTATGTGCAAAATTGTATTTGCATTGCTAGCTAATAAATTGATTGAAGGTTGGAATTCAGCCTATGGTATTTAGTTTCCCCCCGTTTTTTATGCTTAAACCGTTAAAATATACAAACACTTGGTTTTGATTTCTTCTAATAGGTATATATGATCGTCTTTTTTGTCATGCACAAAAAACAATTTTGTGCGTTTTTCACTTTTTCATAATTTTATTATTATTTATGACGCTGTTTCATCTCGATCTGTCTATTTCATCGTCTAAAAGACGCGAATCTCGAAGCTTTGTAGAAAATGACAAAACGCATAAGACCATGTGATGTGGCAAATTCTGCAAAAATCTTCTCGTAAAAAGACGCAATTTCAAAATTTGGGCATGATCAATTGACTTGCGTGGTACCGTAATTGTGCGGTCTTTTTACCTTCATTGTACTTTTGTTAGTTGCGGAACTTCAAAATGAAGTAGAAGAATTAGAATGATTTTAGAGAAAACAATTTTATTAGGTACATTTTTGAAAGATCTAACGTAACATGATGATCATCAATTCTACAAAAAACTCAAAACCTGCTGAGAAAAATGCTTGTAACAAAGTATATTGTTATGAAACAAAAGTAGTGGGTGGGGCCAGTGGCGTGCCCTGCCCAGGATTTCATTTCGGGGGGGGCGGTCGGGGGACATACTAACCCTGAGGGGGGGTCTCGGGGGCGGCAGCCCCCCAGAAATGGGGGGTCTGGGGGGCGAGAGCCCCCAGCTGGGTCAAGGGGCACACGCAGAGCCCCTTGTCAGGGGGGGGTCCGGGGCAAAATGCCCCCAGGGAGAAAGTTTTAAATTTAAGGCGCTAAAATACACTAGAAATTTTAATTCCAGATGATAATTAAAACAAAATTTAAGTTTATTTTTATTCCTATCCATTTAAAACATGTTTAAAACGTTAATAAAAGGTTAATAGTGTTTATAGTAGTTTTATTTAACATGTATGCCTTAAATATTGAGCGGCAAAATCGATGGAAATGGAAAAACTGAGATAAATTGTCAATTTAAACTACCCGCGAAGCGGGGAAAATTTGGTTTTTTGACTATTAATATGCTTTTGAAAGGCATCAGGAAAGTTTCTGTATTAATATTTAAGAAAAAAAATTTTCTCTCCCAAAATTCAAAAAACGTAAGGGTCCCCCCTTACGAAAAAATCCGGTTTCGCCGGATTTCGGGGGGGGGGGGGCGGTTTTAAATTTTTATAAAACTTTAGTGTCCGACCTACCTGTACTGCAAGGAGTATAGACGTAACTGAACGAAGAGCAA
>JASAMX010027214.1:0-10177 GCA_030248175.1 Microlaimidae sp. YZB2_3
AAGAAAAATAACGAGGTGCTAAAACCAACGTCTCGGTCCTACTCTGATAACGCGGTGAAATCCTAAATAACAGTTATGTAGAATATTCGATAAGACGATTTTAGCAAAGTTTAATTTATATATGGTTAACTTATAACTAGCTGACGTCGAAACTTAGTATGCAAACTATTGATGTTCCTACCCTACAATATCATGCTCCGGAGCTCCGACCATTTAAAGTGGAAGGAGCTCCGGAGGTCCGCCCCTTAAATGAGCGAATTTATGCTTTATGGAGTTTAAAATACACCTAAAATTACTTTTAGTACATTTTTAAGACTATTTTGATCGTTTTAAATAAGTTTTGAAAAAAAATTAAATTACAAAAAAATTTTGACAAAATAATCTATGGCTTTACTTTTTAATTATTTATAAAATTAGTACAAAAATAGGGCGGATCTCCGGAGCTCCAGGGGTTTGCACCGGAGCTCCTAAAAGCGGAGCTCCGCTCGGGAGCTCGGAGCTCCGGGGAAATATCACTAATGAAGACATGAGGACCATTTAAAATTATGCGGTTATGACGTTTTTTCATAAAACAAATAAGAACGCAGAATTTTTTTTAATTCCGTCTTTTCACAAAAAAATACAGAAATTAACCAACTTTAGTCCTAAAAAAAATTTGCATTTTCGTTCCAAGTTGATTAATTTGATAAATAATTGTTAAAATATGAATTTTGGTCTTTATTATTAAACCTTTTTTGTTAAAAATTTTAAATGGTTTTGTTGTTAAATAGTGGATTTAATACTGCAATTATCGAGGTCAGCTAGATTTTATTTGCCTCTAGGTAGTTTGGTGTTTATTTTGATTGCGAATAACGGCCGATTTGACCGAATGCTTTTTTATGAATCACTAAATTTAAAAAACGAAGTAAAAAAAAACTACTTTTTTTAAATCAATCACACGGTACACGTACACGCAACTATTTATTACGGTTACTGTTTGCTCAAGAGTTTCATCGCGCAAAAAATTTAAAAAAAAAACAAATTTTTAATTTATTTTTTTGTATTAAAATCAAGCTAAAACAAAGATATAAAATAACGGGCGATTATAATCGATAAAAATATCTCTCTAGGTCTGTGGTTTTTGATTTCTTTTAAATTTGTTGCTTATATCAATAATATATAACACAAGAGAATGTCCGCCTATACACCGAATTACTAAACAAAATTTTGCTAAACCGTCCTTTGGTTATTGTGCAAAAATAATCAAAGTGTGAATAAAAGCAGCATTGAGTGCAAAAAAGCAGTAGTTTTTTTGTAAAAAACTCAACAATCAAGCTTTTTTGTTTTATCCTTTGGACGCTTTTTAAACAAAGTATGAACCACGCTTAAAAGTAAATTTAAAATTTTAGCCAAAAACTAAAAAAGCCATAAGGTTTTCAGCTTGAATTCATTCTGGAACAAAATTTTGTTTCGGTCCTGGCCGACCAAAATTTTGTTTTATATATATATATATATATCAGGCGCGTATATAGGATTTTGCTGAGGGGGGCGGTCTGCCAATGTCGCGGCGGGTGTTACGGCGCGGAGCGCCGTAACACCCGCCGCGTAGCGGCGCAAAGCCGACGCGAAGCGTCGGCCGGGGGGTCTGGGGGGTTTCCCCCCAGCCGCTGGAAGCGAAAATTTTTTTAAATAAGCACTAAAAACTGTTTAAGAATTGTCTCCAGCCAATCATATAAGCATAGATTTACCTTTGTTTTTATAACCTAATTCCTAAACAATTTGTTTGTTACAGTTTTAAATTAGAATGATGTTAAAACTTTGTACTATATCCAAATAAGTTTTTTCTTAAATCTATTAATATTAAGAAACAACCTGATTTATATAGGCACCTTGCACTGGAACTGGGTTTATACATGAAGTATGCAATATACATAGGCGTCACCATAATGGATAATTACCGTATCTCCTACTTATCTTTCGGAGTATGCAGATCATCGATCGAAATTTCGCGCGCTTTCGATCGCTTGATCTGCATACTACGAAAGATAAGTAGGAGATACGGTAATTATCCATTATGGTGACGCTTATGTATATTGCATACTTCATGTATAAACCGAGTTCCAGTGCAAGGTGCCTATATAAATGGCTAAATTATTTAAAAATATGCGCGACTACAAGGGGTTTGTAACTTATAAGCAAAAAGTGCGGTTGAACAAATAAAAAGAAAAAAATTCACCTTCCCGCGAAGCGGGGAAAATTTTTACATTGTGTAATTTAATGCATTTAAGATGCACTACATTTTTATTACCTGAAAATAAAAAAGTAAGGGGGGACCCTTACAAAAATGGCTGGATTCGCCAGCCAGGGGGGGGGGGGCGGATTGCCCCCCCTAAGTATGGAAACGGCCAAAAGAGGGGGGGGCGGTCGCCCCCCGCTATATTATATATATATATATATATATCTTAAGTCATTCTTGAAAATGAAGAGTAGTTAAAAATCATATTGAAAACTGATTCTTCATAAATTAAGAGCATTAGTCACCTTTATTTTAAAACTTATTATAGTGTTTATTGTCGTTTGGCTGTTCTTTTTGACCAAAAATTCCAATTGCAAAGAATCTATTTTTTTAAGTATAAAAGAAATTTGAATCCACTGACCTTGATGAAATTTAAAACCCAACCACACAAAAAATAAAACAAGACCTAAACCAAATAAAACTAAAAAATCACAGTTCAGTCTGCTTACAACGCTGGTACGGTCTGTTTATGATTAAGGCTTTATCTTAGCTATATTAGCTACTTATTTTGTATTCGACAAAAAATTGCAAAAAACGTATTTATTTCAAAGTCAAAGTCAAAGTTTATTAGATAAACCAGCACAAAAGTAAATATTACTTGCGAACCAATTACGACCCCGCATATCACAAAACGATTACTTGGTTTATCTAAATTTTGGTTCAAAGGCTTGTTTTTAAGCAATAAAATGAACCAAAGATTAAAAAATACTCTTAAATGTTCTAATTGGGGTTGATTTTACTTGCTTCTGTGTTAAATTGTTCTATTCCTATGACAAAGTTTTTTGATGGAGAAGAGTAAGTGCACAAATGTGCTTTTACGACTAACGGAAGAAATTTTATGCAGAAGTAGCCCCTGTCAACCATACGGCTGATCAAAATTTTTTCATTTATTGTTCGGATTTATTTGCTAATTTTTTCTAAATTTAACCCTTTTATGATATTTCTTGAACTGAAAGCTTTGCAATGATTGATAACATATAGGCCTATTTATTTTGCGGTTGAGGAGGGTTTTTTTTCTCTTTTTGGTAAAAATGAGTTGTCCAGCATAAAGATGTCCATGTTATTTTTTTTCGAACATAAAACCTCTTTATAACATATCCCCGGTCTGTGAGCCTTCCAATGATATCTCATTTAGCTCAATCAATTTTGTAGTTGGATAGAAAGCTCCCCCCATAAAGATATTTATTCTAAACTTTTGAAAATTTCAATCCCTTTATACGACACTTCCTGGGTTACAAGCTTTCCAATGAAACCTTATTCAGTTCAATCCAGTGGGTGGTTGAGTTAGGGAACAAACACACACACACACACACACAGAGACTATTTATTAGTGATGTTCCCCGGAGCTCCGCTTTTAGGAGCCCCGGAGCAACCCCCGAAGCTCCGCCCTATTTTTATACTAATTTCATGAATAATTAAAGAGTGATGACATATATTATTTTGTCAAAATTTTTTTGTAACCTACATTTTTTTCAAAACTTATTTAAATCAATAAAAAAAATGCTTAAAATGCAGCTATATAGAGTAGTTTAAAATGTATTTAAAGCTTAAATAAGCTTTAAATCGCTCATTTAAGGGGCGGAGCTCCGGAGTTCCCTCCGCTTTAAATGACCGGAGCATAATATTGGAGGATAGAAACATCACTACAAATAATAAAACATTTTAGGTAAGCAAAAAATATTTTTTGTTCTGTATTTGAACGAACTGGTTTTTTTTATTAAACTATTTGAAGTGAAAACTGTCCGGAGAAACCTTAAATAAATTAGAAACATCACTACTGTGGAGGACTGTCAATAAATTACCATTTGGCTAGTGATGAGTAGCTCAACAAATACAAAGTTTAGACTAAAGATAAATTCTATCAGGGTGAAAATAGATGAGTGGTAAAGTAACCACTCGTTTTTTGAGAAAATATCACGTGCAGAGAAACACATGACACAACTAAATAATAACTGGTTACATAACCGCTGAAAACATTTTTAAAAAAAATTATCTCGCTCAGGGGTTTATTGTTTACTTCTTCCTGGCGGAGAGCGGTTACGCCCTTAAAATGTTCCCCGGAGCTCCGCCCTATTTTGATACTAAAGGTAAACCCAACGTGGCTGCAACAGTTGTTTGTTGGATTAAAAAAATGCCCCCATTAAGTAATCACTCAAAGTACGAGAATCTGGCGTCACTTTATCAAACAAATACTCTGTATTAAATCGAAATTAATTGACTGATAAAGTGACGTCAGATTCTCGTAATTTGAATTACTTAATTGGGGCATTTTTTAATCCAACGAACAACTGTTGCAGCCACGTTGGGTTTACCTTAAGTTTCATAAATAATTAAAGAGTGATGGCATAATTTATTTTGTCAAATTTCTTTTGTAAACTAAACTTTTTGCAAAACTTATTAAAATCAATAAAAATATTCCTACAAATACAATTGGAATAGTTTAAAACGTATTTCAAGCTTAAATAAGCCTCAAATCATTCATTTGAGGCGGAGTTCCCTCTAAATGGCCGGAACTCCGGAGCATAATATTGGAGGGTAGGAATATCACTATAAAGATTTTTTATGAACTAACTAATTACACAGCCCAGTTGCAGTTCCTTTATAGTTAAAAGGAATATAACAACTGAAAAAATCATGCTTAAAACAATCTTGGAAAATAGGGCGGAACTTCCAATATACGATACTGTTTTTTGTTTTATTATATGTTTTACTACATTTATTTGTTTGTTTTATTATTATATACTGTTTTTTGTTTTATTATAATGCTTGTTAACAAGTTATATCTATGTTTTTATTTACACACAGCCAAAATCTAACGATTGTTTTCTAAACGTTCTATAATATAATATTAAATCACGAACTAATGTACACATAGAACATAACAGCACAAACAATTATAGAACATTTTATACATAAACAAACGTGTAAACACTGACACAAAATACATTTTTAAATGATAAAACTTAGTACTCTAAATTAATTAAATGTCAATGAAACCTGGCTAATTCAAAACGTTGCCGTTTAATTATCTATCAGCGCAAAAGCGCCCCATGCTAGTTTTGCAGCCACCCATTATTGTCACTTATGCAATTTCATTATTGTTGGCCCAAAATCAATACTTCTCTCATGTCATGTGAACGTCAAATAAAAAAATCCATAACAAAATTTGAGGTAAAAAATAATTTAATCGTTGGTATACATTTAGTTATTTTAGGTACACCGGAACAAAAACAATTCACGAAACTGCCAATAAAATTACAGTTTAACAACATTGAATTATGTCAAACAAAAACACTATGAAAACAATAACATTCTGAAAAAAAAACACTACTGTTCAAAAATCTCAAATTTATACATAAAGCTAATAAAACATTTTTTAATATAATTGTGTTATCTGTTATATCAAATTAACACTAATTCAATCTATTAGAAAATACATTTATGCACAATTTGGTGTACAATTTGATACAATCTTTTAATTTGTGAGCTCTAACATACAATTTTTTCGAAAGTTTTACCGAAAAGTTAATTTTTGCGTACTTACAAAAATAAAGATAGGGTAAGATACGATAAAACAGTTTTTGGTAAACAAAACAAAATGGTCATTTACTAAAAAATTAAATGTTGTGACATTTTATTAAGCGGTGCCATGTGCTTATGCTTTTACAGGAGCTTTGCCTATGGCCTATGGGTAGTAAAAATAAAGGTTTTTTGTAACAAGGAAAGCGCTTAAAGCCTGCTTTTGTGATTAAGTAAATCACATATTACTTGTTAGTAAAACGGAGAATACGACCGCTGGATATGCAGTTTTATCCACAAAAATTCAATGATTTTCACCATAATATCATAACCAATTAATAAAATCACGTTAATCAAAAAGGTATTATGTTTTCTTTAAGAATAATTTTAACTGAAATCACAGTATTTTGTTAGTTCTGTTTGAAAGCTCATATAGTTTAATGGTTTCAGAAACTTTTTTATGTTAATTAAAATTTGTTATATTTTGTCAACCTCGAGACCGCTTGGATGCTTGGATCTCTCTAGATTTTTTTACGAATTTTTATAGGCTTATAACTTCAAACTGGGGTTAACCACAGCCGCGAATTTTTTATGTTATTATCCCTCTGGCTTATATATATATGTGATAAAAACAATTACACTACACTTTTTAATTTATTGATTTCAAACTTAGAAATAAAACTTCCAAAATTCGACAAAAATTCTAAAGAGATCTATGCTTACGGCTTAAAATACCCAACCCACGACATTGGGGGGGGGTCCCAAAACTTTTGGGGTATACCTCAAATAGCCCTTTTTAGTGCTTTTGATATATACTGGGATGGGACCTCCCAAATTTTAGAAAGGGGAGTGGGGTGTTGGCTATAATCGGATTTTTTTGGGGGGTATTACCCTCCCCACCCCTTTAAGCCTTAAGCGTTTCTAGTAATTAATTTTTTATAAGTTTATGAATAGCAGACTGATGTTTTTAAATATTATTTAACAATTATTTCAATTGCAACGGAAACATGGTAAAAAGAAGCAACTATTTTTTGTTTTTTTAGCGATACTGGGAAAATTATGACAAAAAATTTTTGTTGAGCTTTTATATTTTTCGAACGCGCCACGATCAATATGCAAATATCAAGCGTTAAGGTCCTTGTACTTTTGGCTACCTCCTGAAAATTTTTTTTTAAATTTTGGGGGGTTAGCCCCAAACAACTCAAATTTAGGGGTATTTTTTTCAGCCAAATTTCCAACTTTTTACCATATAGGTCCTTACGTCTGAAAAATTTTGTGCCGATTGCCTATACTTTCTTGAGCTCAAAAGTATATAATTTGTTTTTTTTTTTTTAAAGCTGAAGCGGGCCGGCCATGGATATTCCATATTACCGCCTACCACCCTATATCAGCACTGTTGTTGATGTAGAATGTTAGTCAAAGGCCCCACCTCTATCAGAGGATTTTAGGGATTAAAATAGGTAAAATAAATATAATTTGTTAGGGGTAACCTAACTGGATCGGGTACTCTAAGAAGTTAAAGGGGGTCAATTTTACGATTTTTGCTAAAAATTTTTTGTATATTTTGGCACGTGCAAGTGCATATTTTGGCATAATGCTCAAAAACTATTTGAGCCACAGGTTTGAAACCGGGGGATTTATGCAGAATTTTATGCTCAATATTTTGATGATATTCCCAAAAAATTTTATGCCTAAGGCACTGAAATAGCTGACCCCTAAAATAAAATTTTTGACACAGCCCCTCTACATAGGAGTAATATATCATTTTAAAGCTCTCAACGTGCTGATTTCAAAAATATAAAAAAAATTTGCTCTAATAGGTCGGGTAACCAAATTACAGACCTCTTTGTACTCCCAAAATTAGTAAGGGGTGAGTTTTTTGTTTTTATTATTTACAAGCATTGTTTATATTCTTTTGAAAGCTCTATGCGTGCTGATTGCAAAAAATATTAATTTTAGTTTATAATTTTTTGTGGTTACGCAGTTATAAACTCCCAAATACCCCTAAATTTGAAAAATGATAATTTTGTCATTTTTTCATTTTAAGTGACGTGTTTATACTCATATGAAAGCTTTCGACGCACTGATTTCAAAAATATATAGTTTATTAAATTTTGTTCAGTGGTTACCTAATTTCGCACCCATCAATGTATCCCCTAAAATTCCCAAGAGGTGATTTTTTATTATAATAACCGTCATGTTTATACTGATATCAAAGCTCTCGACACGCTGATTTCAAAAAATTAATGGTTAACATTTTACAACCCATAATGTACCACAAAAATTTTTAGGGGGCCATTTTTATATCAGGGGTACAATATGGGTTACCCCCGGGGGTACATTAAAATGGTAACCAATGGTTGTAAAAATGGTAACCATTGGGCGAAGCGAGTTAAAAATAATTTTTTTGACATCAGCGTGTCGAGAGCTTTGATATGAGTGCAAACCATACATGGGCACGGTTGGGGGTTGGGGGGGGGGCAATTCCCCCCAAATTCCCAAATTCTGAGAAGGGGGGTTTAACCCCCCCAATTTTGGAAAAATGAAGAAAAAAATGTCTTTAAAATGACTTCTAACTGCCTCCAAACTTAAGTTTTGAGGTCAAAATGAATGTTTTAAGCAATAAAAAGCTTAAAAATGCTATAAAAAGGGCTTTTTGACCTAAAAATAGCGTTTTTTACCTATTTTTGACCTATTTTTGCTTCAAAATCAAAAAACGATATGGGTAAAATGCACTCCAGAAAAAAAACGATATGAGTATTTTGCGTTTCTCGGATTTTAACCCCTCCCCCTAATTTGGGGTTTAACCCCCACCCCCACTCTGGACCAACTTGCCCATGTATGGTGCAAACATGACGGTATTACAATAAAAATGACTTCCTAGAAATTTTTGGAGGTACATTGTGGGTTGTAAAAATGGTAATCATTCGGTGAATTGAGTTGAAATTCATATTTTTGAGATCAGAGTGTCAAAAGCTCAAAAGTGAACCTCTAAAAATTTTTGGGGGTGCATTATGGGTTGTAAACCTCTGGGCAGCCTCTCGGATTTGGGGGGGGGGTCAAATTTTAGGGGGGGGGGTGTCTGGCAAGACCCAGATTTTTGATGGGGGTGTACCCAATATTTCCGCGCTGCCTTAAAATGGTCTTAAAACGCATAAAAAACGTAAAACAAGCTTATAAATGCTTTAAAACTGTGTAAAATTAAAATAAAACCTTATTGCAACTTATAAATTTTATTTTTTAATTCTTTTAATTATAATGTGTTTATATATTCTTATAATTAGATTAGAAATCATAGTTTTTTAATAATTACGTAATAATAGAATAGTAATTTTATTGCTTTATTATAAAGTCAAGTATCACAAACTTTTTAATCCATAATCTTATATTTAATTAAAGTTTATATACATACATGGGAGTAGCCAGGAGCAGTGGCGTAGCCAGGATTTTATTCTGGGAGGAAAAAAAGTGTCATAGAAGCAGCGCCAAGCGCTGCCGCCTGCGGCGCCAGCCGACGCAAAGCGGCGGCCGGGGGGTCTGGGAGATGGCCCCCCCAGCCGCCGGAGGCGAAAATTTTTAGAAATATGTACTAAAATCTGCTTAAAAGTCGTCCCCTGGTGATAGCGCAAACACACATTTTACTTTATTTTTTTTACCTAATTTATATACATTTTTGTTTGATCTTCAAAATTAATATGGCGATGAGATAAAATTGTATATAACAAAACTATTTATTGCCTGATGTCTTTAAATTTTGTGTATGAATATGGTTAAAATTATAGTACCCTAACAAAAATAGTACTGATAACATAGGTGTACTATATATAAATTTACTTTATTGAATAATAAATATATTTTTAAATATATTTTTATTGAATAATAGGAAAAAAAATGAAGTAATGACACAAACAAGGTAATAAGCACTCCGCGCGAAGCGCGGAAAATTTTTTTAGACCCTTTATAACGCTTAAAAATTTTTCTCTGGGAGGCGAATTTGGGGGGGGTGTCCCCGGATACCCCAAATTTAGGGAGGGGGGGGGTGTCAGCAAAATCCAAAATTTTGAGGGGGTATAACCCTAACCCCCCCCTGCCCACCTATGTTTTTAAAAATGGTAACCATTGTGTAAATTGAGTTAAAAATTTTTTTTTTTTGAAATTAGCGTGTCGAGAGCTTTGATATGAGTATAAAATGACGATATTATAATAAAAAATCACCTCTTGGGAATTATAGGGTAGGGGGTACATTGAAAGGTGCGAAATTGGGTAACCACTGAACAAAATTTAATAAACTATATATTTCTGAAATCAGTGCGTCAAGGGATTTCATATGAGTCTAAACACGTCACTTAAAATTAAAAAAAATGACAAAATTAACATCTTTAA